>PVJD01006159.1:0-102941 GCA_004026545.1 Mormoops blainvillei | reverse complement strand
TCAACACTCCGTTGCAGTGTGAACAGAGCATAGACTATACACAGGTGAATGGCCATGGCTGCGTTCCAATAGAACTCTACTTATGAAGACAGGTGGAGGGCCATATTTGTCCCGCAGGCCATGGTTGGCTGACCCCTACTCTGCTGGGGCCAAAGTGACCTTTTCTAAAAGGCAAGTTGAATCACATTTGCTGTCTTATTTTAAGACATTCAGTGCCTCCCCATCAGCTCTAAGCTCTTCCCAAAGCCCACTGGACCTGGCCCCTTGCCAGCTCTCACACCGGATACACTCTGCCCTCTGCATTTACAGCTCCGTCTTGTTTGCAGTTCCCAGAACACATGGTTTTATCTGTCTGTGTCGCGCCTTTGCACACCTGTCGCCTCAGCCTGGAAGGTTGTTTATCTTCCTGCCACCATGTGTCTGGGGATGCTGTTCATCTCTATAGATTCAACCCAGGTACTTTCCTTTTTTGATTTTATTCATTCATTTCTTCATATATGTATTAATTGAGCATTTATTTATAAGGCACTTGGTGAGCAGTTACTATGTACCAGGAAGGGCCCATACAGAGCCCAGTGAAATGGGGCTAGGATCTGAGGACTGCTTGGCATGGGTTGCAGGTGAACAGGTTGAGGCCTGAGGCACTCTCCAAATGAGGTCACCTGCAGGGTTAAGACAACTCACTTATCATACTGTTCAAAAATTTTGTCCCATTACTGAAACACATTATCCAAGGTGCACTATAATTCAATTTTCAAAAAAACACTTGAGTTATTCTGTGACTAACAGAAGAACATTGCCTTGGGATTTTAAAACAGTCATTTGTTATATGCAAACATTTAAAACATGGCATGATTTTTGTAATCTTTTTCTGGCATTGCTTCATTTTAAATCATATTAGACATTGAAAATAAATGATTATGGGCCCTGTGGAGTTCTAAGAGGCCACAGGGCGGTGGTGTCACAGCGGGTGGCTAGGAGGGAGGTGTCTTGAGCTGCTTTTCCTTAATCTCTAACAGCCTCCCCTCCAAAGCCAGCCCAGATAAACGTATGATCGCCAAAGCAAGCAACATGGGGTTGCTTGAAAATGGAACTTTAGTCCTATTCCCATTCCACACAGGTTGCTGCCCCTAAACAGCTCCTGGGTAGAAATTCTAGAGATGCTACTGCTACTATCTAGCGCTGAGCCATGTTGCAGATGCGAGACAGACATTGGTGGCCGAGAGGGTTAGGGACAAGGTTTCCCCACTCCCGGAGCTTTCGTTACTGTGGAAGTCAGAAGTAATGAACGAGATGATGTGAACTTTTAATGATGAAGGTGACTACACAGGGGATGTGACATAGAGTGACAGATGGGGGTGGGAGAGAAAGATGGGGAGGGGCCACAGGAAGGTTTCCTGAGTTGTACAAACCTCTGGCTGTGCTCTCACTACCCTTGGTTAGCTCCGTCATTCAGCCTGTCACATTGCAGCCATCCATTTGTTCCCTCATCTGGCTCTCCCCGTCGACTGTGAGCTTCTCATCAGCAGAAACCTCACTGAGGGCTCCCTGCCTCCCTCACGCCTGGGACCCAATAGCTGCTTCATTAGAATTTGCTGAATGAGTACATCTACTTGCACCCTCCTGATGCTGCCTGCAATTCTGCCACCAACCGCAGTCATTTAGAGAGACCAAGGCAGCGTCAGGGGAAACCTTGAAGTTAAGCTCAGTGGCAAGCCCACTTCAAAGGCAGAAGCCTGAAAAGAGACGGTAATACATGTGCCTTGAATTTACCTTAGGAATTAAGAGCCAGCATCTTCCAGACAAGCGCCGTTGGGGTTTCACCAATCATCTAAATGTCTGAAAAATAGCCCAAGACATTGAACACACACAAAATGCGGCTGGGGTTAGCTGCTTGTGGGGATGCCTCTAAAAATAGCTGCTGCGTGGCCTGATCCTATAGCAAAGACAAAGCTCCCTCAGTTCTGATGGGGGAGAACATTGGTTTTTAAATCCTACTTTCAAACAAAAAAAAAAAATTGATTTTTTACATATTCTTTTTTTCCCAACCATGAAAGGAATACTCACTTACTAAAGAACATTTGGAAAATACAGAAAATTGCAGAGACCCTCGTTGAGGGCTTTGGCACATTTTCCTCCAATCTCTGCTCAGTACGACTCACGTGCTGACAGCAGTTAAGAATAAGTAGGATAGACGGGAAAAGGCTGCCTCTGTCTCTTTTTTTATTGTGGCAGAACATACATAACACAAAATTTACCATTTTGACTATTTTTAAGTGTAGAATTTACTGGCATTAAGTACATTCACAATGCTGTTCAACCATCACCACTCTCCCTTTCTAGAACTTTTTCATCATCCCAGAGTGAAACTCTACACCCATTAAACAGTGACTCCTCATGCTCCCCTCCTCCCAGCCCCTGGCTACCTCAATTCTACTTTCTATCTCTACGAATTTGCCATTCTAGGTGCCTCACAGAAGTGGAATTATACAATATTTGTCCTTTTGTGTCTCGCCTATTTCACTTAGCATAATGTTTTCAAAGTTTATCCATGTGGTAGCAGGTATCAGAATTTTCCTCCGTGTTGAGGGTGTTAAATTAATTAAACCAGGAGGTCATTCAACTGGGGTCGCTCTAATGCCTGGGTGGCCTGTGTTAGCGAGCCAGACCCAAAGCCTGTAAATGCCTCAGAGTTACGGACTCAAACCCTCAGGACAGCCATTCACCAATAGCCAGCCAGGCTTTCCCAAATGCGGCAACCACTTAATTATAGCCAATCAAATAATTTCCTTGTTTCACCGCCATACTTTCTCTATAAAAGTCCCCTTGCTACTGCCATGGAGTGCTCCTGATCATTTACAGGTTAGTGCTGTCCGATTTTAATTAATTTTGGCTCAAATAAACTCAACATTTTTACTATACCTCACTTTACCTTTTAACCAGGGTGGAAATACTACCTTGCATGTATATACCCCATTTTGTTTATCCATTCATCTGTCAATGGACATTGGGATCTCCCCCCTACCTTTTATATATTGTGACTAGTACTGCTATGGACATGGGTGTGCAAGTATCTGTTTGAGCCCCTGCTTTCAGCTCTCTTAGGTGTAAACCCAGGCGCGGGATGCTGGATTATACGGTAATTCTATGTTTAGCCTTGTAGAGAACCACCAGTTTTCCACAGCTGCTGCACCACTTGGCATTCCCACCGGCAATGCACAAGTTTCCAATTTCTCCACTCCCTGACCAACATTTATTATTCTCCTTTTTTTTTTCTTCCTAATGGGTGTGAATTGGCTTCTCGAGGTTTTGATTTGCATTTCCCTAATGTATGTCTCTCTTTTTATAGAGGACTAACTAGCTTAGTCAAGATCACACAGTGAGGTTGTGTGATCTTGACTAAGTTAAGATCCCACAGCAAAACTAACTTACTCAAGATCACACAGCAAAGTTGTAGACTCAGGATTCAAGGGTAATGTCCTCTCACTCCACTGTCCTTGCTTTTAAAGGCCTCACTGGTTTGCCTTCCTTCAGATCAGAAAAGCTGGAGGTGGTGAGTGGTATAGGCCAGAAATGCTTTTCAGCAAGAAGCCATCCCTTAAGTGGGAGATTCCACAGCTCTCCAGGCCTTCATCAAAACATTCATTTAGCCCTGGCCAGTGTGGCTCAGCCGGTTGGAGCATTGCCCCATAACTGAAAGATTGCGGGTTTGATAACTCACCAGGGCACGTAACTAGGTTGCAGGTTCGATCCCTGGTCTGTGCGCGTACAGGAGGCCACCAATTGACGCTTCTCTCTCACATCAATGTTTCTGTCTCTCCCTTCATCTCTCTCTAAAAGCAATAAAAAAATGTCCTCGGGTGTGAATAAAAACAAACAAAAACATCCATTTAATGGACACTAAAAGATGGTCCCTGCTTTCAAAGATCTCTCAAATTTTAGGATAGTGTGTCTCAAACTTGAGGTGAAGGATCAGTTTTATTTCTTTAATTACCATTTCTTTACATATTGGTAGTATTGTAAGCCACATTAAGAATGAATTACTAGAAAAATAAAATAAAATAAAGACATGCATAATTCAAGCCCAAATATCTTATTTGATTCCCTACAAAAAATGACTCCGTCAAATAGCTATAAACTTTTACTTACTTACAATTCCTGTACTCACCGCGGATCAGGAAGAGTACACAGACAACCCTGTCCACAAATTTTATGTCAAGGGAGGCCCACAGTCCTGAAGGGGAAGAGACACATGTTGAGTGTCGAAGAACAAACATGAGCCGGGCATTGTTCATGTGGATTGCCTGGCCCTCCATTGTTTTCACCTATTTCCTCGAGGAATGGGAATCGAGAGCACATGAAAAATTCCAAGGGCATTAAAATTTGGCTGTCACGAATTGGCATAGTAAAATTAAAATAGACTTCAAATCAGGCAGATCTGGAATTAAATTCCCGAAGCTGTGTGACCCAGCTTGGGTGACTTGCTGGTGAGCAAGTCAATTCTCTCTTAACCTCATTATCATCATCCTAAAAATAATGAGGCTAAAAAATCCTATCTTATGAGGATGCTGTTAAGATGGAATGTCCCCAAGTATGTAGATCACTTAGCACAGTGCCCAGTCTGTCATAGTCACTCAACCAATAAATGATAGTCCCTTCCTTTTCCCCTTGGCAGAAGCCTGACAGCTTTCAAAGGCTCCCAGCAGAGTACCAGACCTCCGCAGTCTAAAAATGCATCCTCTCTCTTAATTACTGTTTGGTTTGGAGGGAGACTTACTCATCGTCAGCCTCAGCAGCAGCAGGTCCTGGTCAGGATGGAGGCGATGCTTGGTCACTGGCATACCCTGGAACGCTGCCTCTTCCCAGCATGCCCTGGGCTGCTGCCACATTGGGGCCATTCAGACTCAGCAAAGCAAAAATGCTTTTAACATGTCACTTTATTTGAAAAAGCTGGACTTTGGAAGAGCCAGAAAAAAGGGGTTCTAACAAAGCAAATTCAGTGTTTTCCATTACCCTGGCTTTACTTCAAAAGAACCAAATACTCTACCAAAGATTCTAGCACCATCTTTGAAAATCTGTGAAATCCTGATATCCCAGGACTGTGGCAAATATGTCATGTTCCCCATTCTCCTCCCCCCTCCCTTCCTTTTGGCAGGACTTTTTGGACATAATGCAAGGAAGATGTTTGGTTTGGGGATCTGGGTTTAAATTTTAAATCCATAACACCAGCTGTGTGATCTTGGAAGAATCACATATAAAATGGGTTTATAATTATTATACTGCTACAATTCCTGTTTTTGAAAGAAATAGATAAGATTATGAATGTGAAACTGTAGCCCAATCCCCTCCCCCTCTCCCTTTCCTCTCCTTAAAAGATAAAGGGCAAATGAATTTCAGGCACAACCAAATGTTTTGGGGCCTATGGTTCAAGGAACAGAGTTTCAGGGATGTTTTGCTTCCCATCCAGAATACCAGTTGCCTCTGGGAAGGTAGAGTATAAACTTTTACTGTTTTGAGGGGCACACATCAAAGCCTGGTTTGACTGCCTGCATACCTCAGAGTTTGCAATCCTGAAATGTGAGCACAACCACTGAGTTTTGTGCGGCTGAACAAGGGAATAATTTGTTCGCCGTTTTTTAAAGGGACTCTGAACTTACACCAATAACAAGGAGCCTGTGTTTATCTGGAATCTTTCTCTAAAAAAATTTATAGTTCAGCACAGGCCTGGAAAAGAGGGACGAGGAGTGATGGGGACCACATGGCCCTACAAATGCAACCGGCTTTGTGCTCAATACATGTAGGATGTGTTTCCCCTGTTCCTTCACTGGAGAGTTGGACTGGCCTTTCAATATGCCTTTAGGAGAGACCACATATTAGCGTGGCTCCTAGAGGGTGAGCACCCCAGCGGAATGTGTGCGGTGGTACCGGCATTAGACCAGGCCTCATTAGAGATCAGCCAGGTGCCTTCAGCCTGGCACTGTCCTCATCAGCAACCCACACCTTACAGTCTGTGATTTTACTACATGCTGTGCTGTTCTGTCTCTGTCTTGATGCTCAGACAGCTTTTGGTCTCTTGGCCAAAACCCTGACAGTCTGGCCAACGTGCCTTGGGCAACATCCCTCCCTCTTTGACCTTGGCTTTAGGACCTTTTACACCCCAGAGTTGTTTTTACAAGCAGCTCTCCACCTTGATTTACCCATTCCCAGTATAGCCTGTTCATTCTGAATACCTACTGAGCTAGAGGGATTGGAGGTAGAGCACCTCTCTTGAAATGTAATGGATGGATATATTCTGAAGCCTGAATTTGTTTGTGAGAGGATATATCCAGAAAGGAGCAGTATGTTTTGTTTTTAAATTAACCATTGGACTAACCATAGACAGGTCTTGAGTTCTCCTCTATTTATATTGTTGGCTGATCTTTAGCTTGTTAAAGACATAGACCCCTGAAAACATCCTCCCTTAAAATAGTAAAGAGAGAGCTAACTTCCATTTTCTATGCTGAAGGAGGAGCAGAGGCCTGGGTAACCCCGGCAGCTCATGTAGCCCCCCAAGTCCTTGATATTTATATTTTGAATTTATTACGATAATGGAATAACTGGTAAAACACATACCTCTGGAAAGATGCAGAATAGTCTGTGTGGGATGAAGGCTTTTCATAACTGTTGTTAAGGATCTGTAAGCCAATTTACTCCCCAAATTCATGTAATTTTTTTTTTTATCACCTTCAAACCTGGGGCAACTGAACAAACAAACAAAACCAAAATCCTTCTTTAGGAAGGTGGGCTTTGTATTTGGAATGCTGCATGGTTCGGGGGAAGTGAATAGACTTTGAACCTAAATTTTTTACATGTAGCAGCAGGATAAAAGAAAAACTCATTTTTAAAGAATTGTACCCATTTAAATATTAGAGGCGAATTCATCTTTGGAGGCATATTGCTGTTTTGTTGTAAAAAATATTTTGACGCAGCTACCGTTACTCAAATATAAGGCCTTGGACCTAAAAGGAAAGATGTTTAGGCCAAAGGAAGATAAATTGCTCTGCATAGAAGGTTAAAGGGGTCCTAATTAGGAAAAGGCTTTTATGAATGTTAACTATGTTTTACATTCTTTAGGGATAGAGAATCCAGGAACATAGCATCTGGGGCTCTATGAGACAGAGTGAAGTGAAGACTCAGGTGTGATTGGAGTGGACCTGGCAACATGGCAGGAAGTGGGTGACTGAAGAGATGGGGGGGACAGAGGCAAGGCCGTGGCTCAGATATGGCTCCACACCAGGACTGGTCAACCACTCAACACTTCTCCATCTTCACCCCAACTTCAGTGATGCTGGGAGAGGAAGAAGAGAGGAGGAGAAAACCTTGGGCCGACCAAGTATTTATCTTTAACTGGCCAAATACAGATTAAAAACAAAAACAAAAACAAAAACGACTAAATTTGCCAGAATTTTAACTACATTTCATTAAAGTAAAGTTCTGGTTTTGCCCCTCTTTGAAGTCAACGGACTATGAAATTGACACCCACGGTCACGGTATCTGCTGAGTTTTTATCTAAACTTTGTGATTTCTGTGGTGGTTTTGTTTCAGGGAGTTGATGACATGCTAGACTGACATTCAGCCTCCATACCTCCTAGCCCTTCCCCATCACAGCCCCTTCTGCACATCCATTTGTCTGTTTACTTTTCTTCTTGAGCTCCACGATTGCTGAGACCATGTTCACAGTCATATCCTGGTCCTTTATGGCAGGGCGCTCAGAACACAGTGGGTGCTAAATAATCGTTTGTTGAATGAATACCTGAGAGGAGGAGGGAATGACCAGAGAAGGGGCAGTTAGCAAAGGAAGGGATGGTCAGTATGTCCTGAGGGTGAAGGAGGCCACTGGTTGGGTCAGTACAACTAGGGGCTCATAAGGTCACAGCGTGGCTCTAGGACTGGGGATAAGAAAGTTCAGGGTGGGCTGAAGAGGGCGTAGGGAAGTTGCTACAATTCCATGTCAAACACTCAGTGAGCTGGCAAATTGCTGATTGCCTGTGATTGACTACTAGCCTGGTGAAAGATGGCGGGGTGGGGAGGCGATAGAGCAGGCTGGTTTTGGCTCAAGGTGTTTGCAGTCTTCAAACTCACTGCGGAACAGGTGTGATGGCAATTCTATGACTCTATAAACAATGCCAGCTCTCCTGAGCAGCTGCAATCATTTTCTTATCATTTTGCGCTCTCCTGTAGAATGTTCTGCCAGCAGGCGAAGCCAGAAGCTCAGGGCAAACCAAAACCCTCTGCCACAAATCCTGAAACACCACCTGTGTTATGTCACTCCTTCTCCCAGCACCTTTGGTGGCTTCTGCTTGCTTTAAAGATTTATTTTGAGGTGACAGGCACTGCGATGGGCATTTCCAAGAGGATAAACCTTCTTGAATGGACTCTCTTCCCCTTTATTCCAGATTCTGTTAGGGGAGAGGAATGAGAATGAGAATAGAAGCACTGGAAACAAATCCTGGTGGATGGAAGACAGTGGGAGGCCATCACTGGGCAGGGGCTTAGGTAGGCTACGGGATAGTGAACGGAGGTGCCCGGAACTGGCACCTCTTTTTCCTATAGCCTCTTCTTCCTGTTCAGCCCCTCTATGTTACTGTTCATCCCATTACAAGCTAATAAACATGAAAATCCTTAGAGCAGTGGCTGCCTCAGAGTGAGCACAGAGCAATTGGTTGCTATTCTTTACATTTATTATTCTGTTCTTTCTGGTTTTTTGTTTTGTTTTGTTTTGTTTTACCACTCATCTTTTTGCTACCTTTAATCAAAGTTTGAGACAATGCATAGCATGCAAAGGTGAATGTGGGGTGGGGGTGTTGTACAGGCTTGGTGACGAGATTAACCCTGGTATGAGCCTGGAGAGGGCTGCGTGTGGAGCGGCTGGTGGGAGAGACCAATGCGAGGATCAGATGAAAATGGCCCCTCTCTGTGGCAGTGCTGGGGTCAGGAGGTGTCAGGGTAGTGCCTAATAAATGTTTGCTAAACAAAATGCATGGTGGTGCTAGAATAGGCTTTGAAGTGTGGGTAGAATTATCCTCCAATTAGTGAAAGAGATGTTCAGGGTAACAGTGTTTCTGGAGGGGAGCTAAAGAAGAGGCAGAAAGAAACAATTCTGTGACTGTAATAATAAAAGAATGTGAACCAAATGGAAAAAGGGAACAAAAGTATGAGTAAAAGCAGGGGAGATTTTTGCCTTCCAGATTTCTGAATAAGCTTTCCTCATGTCATGGGGCTTAGAAAAATCCCCATGGAAGTCAGATGTGTGTGTGATGACACCAGGCGGGTGGTCTTCCTGCTCAGAGACACTGTGCCCACCCACTAGCACAAGGAGGGGGCTGAGCATGGCTTCTGGGAATGCTAATAGATTGTGCTGAGTCATCCATGTTTGCTCTGAAGCTACATTCCCCGACATATGTTTATCAGACTGCCTCCCTGGTATATCCAGGGTATTTAGCTTAGCAGTATGCCCCTGCTGCTTTCTCTAGCGTCAGCTCCTGCACACCTCACCACCCCCATGCATGCACAACCCCGTATCACAGGGATGCTGGTGGGCATTCGGACCAGACACACCATCCTCTTTTCCACCCCCATGTCTGTGTCCATATTATTCTCTTTATCTAGATTTCTCTTCCCCTCTTATGTACTTGTCAAACTCCTATTCATCCTTCAAAACCCAAATCAAATAGTCTTTTCTTTCAGTAGCATTCTCTGAAATACTGCAATACTTTGTTAAGAGCATTCTCTCATTCAGTAAATATTTACTGAATACCCACTATGTGCCAGACGCTCAGGGTGGTGATTAAAGTGCTCATCTGTATTGTTCATTGCAGTCTCAATAGTTCTAGAAGATAGCACAAACAAATGATCGGGAAGTATAGGAAAAACGAGTGAATGAATGAGTGAATGAATGAATGAGTGAATGAATGAAATGAATCCCCTCCCTGGGGCTCCTCCTGTTCCCATCATAGATACGACTTGCTATGACATGGAAAATTGAGGACTCTGTACCCCCGGGGGAAATGCTGATAACCCTTCTCTGTGATTCTCTGGCTGCCTATAATTTTATGTAAATCAGCAAATTCTCAGCAGTTTCTGGAAAAGAACTCTCTCTGATGGTCATACAGTCCTTTTTGCTCTGAACTCATGTGTTCCTGTGGTTCCAGAGGTTGAAACAAAGCAGTGTGACATCATGAATCACCATCCCATAGTGGGCCACAGACGAGCTGCTGGGCCTGCAGGCCACCAGGGGGAAGGCTGACCACCCAAACTGGCCATGCTGCCCGTCTGTGTCCTGTTGTCAACCTCGAACCAAGACTGGAGCAATTTGGGGTTTTTCTAAAAATAGTTTGCACCAATTTCAAAGACAACTCTCAAAATGGGGTTTGAGGAATAAGCAGGCATCCATATAATCACGTTCTCTTCTTTGGGAGAGACAGAATAAGCCCTTCTTTTGATTCGATGATGAGTAGCTTGGTCCATAAATTTCCAGACTCTTGGCTGGAATTAGAACATTTCTATAAATGGTGACTATGAATCAATAGGACTGATTTATTCTTATTAACATACCTGACTGTAGATATAAAAATAACAGTTGGCATCCTTGAGAGGGTCATCTCCTGAAGAGCGGTGTACTGGGAAGAGTACTTGATGGGGAGTCAGAGGACTGGGCATTTTTGTATGTCGACTACAGTTTAAAAGTAGAAAATAAATTTCAAAATCTTAAAAAGAAGTACTAGGCATCAGTTCTCAGCTCGGTCATTTACCAAGCAGTGATGTTGGGCAAATTATCCATCTCCTTTGTAAAAATGGAGATAATGCTTACTTTGCAGGGTTGTTTTAAGGTTCAAATGAGGCAACGTAAAGATAAAGACCCTGGCACACAGAAGATAGTTAATATATGTGAGTTTGCTATGTTTCCTTGAAAATCATGTGTTCTTTGTACTAGTGTTGCCTCTGGAGCCTTTCCTTGAAAATGACTAATGAAGTCATATCTGGAGTGACAATATAGCAGCTACCATTTATTGATGATCCTAGCACTTCTCTCAACCGCTGGGATTGGCTGGAAACCACTGGAGATTCATTCTCTACTCTTCTGTCATGTTGCTCTCGGAGGCTACTCCTTTAAGGAGGGAAGGGCATTTGTCTGTCCTCAGGCTGCCTTCCCACTGGTCCATGTGGAGATGGATAAAGAAAGAGACCTCACCTGGCAACTTTAAGATATTTGAGAGAATTACCTTTAGTCATTGAGATCAATGGCTGTGGCCCACCGATGAGGTCACTCGCCCCACTTTCATTAGGTGGAGTGAGGTGGAGGGCAAGAGCCAACTGTTCACGGTGGCCTATATCCAAGATGACACAATCCGTGACACCTGAGCCCTGACTAAAACCAGGTTGTGGCTGTCCCGGGAGTTGTTGGCCTTACCACCCCATGCTATCAGGATCCTGTTACTTCGGCCTTCACAGCCAACCCACATCCTCTGAACCCAGTGGAAAGGCAACGGGCATTCTGAAGCTACTCATTCTGTCCTGGTGTTGTCACTTCGGCTATCTCTGGTTTCCTCCTGTCTGCCCAGCTTGTATTGGTGCTTTGCTTTGGCTCTTAATGGGGCTTTTGCATAGCTCCTGGTTTTATACTTTTGCAGATGGGCCATTCCCAGGCAACCCCTTTAAACAGCTGAGAACTTGAGCCCCCATGTCAGCCCAGAAGAGAATAGTGTTGCAGCTGGCTGAGTTCCCACCAAGGCTGAGAGACGCTGGAATAACAGAGACTTCAGGTGTCCCCCAGCCTCATGCAATGCCTGTCACAGCCCTGGATCAGAAGAAGGAGATCCCTTCCTAAACTGCCAAATGTGGCCTCAAATGCTAGTTCAGCCTGGGGCGCTTTTGTGAAGGCTACCCTTGGGCAGATGATTTCTGTCCCTGTTTGAAATGGAAAAGGGAAAGCTCACAAGTCCCTAGGGTGTCTCAATGCTGAGCAAAGTAATTTCTTCAGCTATTCAGAATTCCTTTCCAGGAAGAGGAGTCAGCAATTAGAAAGACAAAATCAACATTTTACAAAGTTATTTAAAAACGAAACCCTGCATTTGTATTATCGAAGTGTTAACATGCGATGGTGTCCCATATGCTTTCTTCAACCTCTATTTTAAACAGGTAGCCAGTTTTAATTAATTTCATATTTCATGAAACTTTGTAGTGTGGGATGCAAAAGCCTTTAGAAGATCATAATGCCTTTGTTTTGGTTTATTGCTTTTTGCTGATGCCTTAAGTGAAAGTATTGTGGTAAGTATCTTTGATGGCAGGAAGAGATCGGAAATGGGATGGGTCCAATGGTTAACCCGGGCTCAAACCCTGCCCTGTTTGGTTCTTTAGGAGAATAACCAAACCTGAGAGTGGCTGGCTGCTTAGTATAAGCAGAGGGCAGGAATCTGAGCACTGGAGTGGCAAAGAACCCACAGCAATGACATGGAAGCAGCTGGACTTCAAAGGGCTGCTTCAGGCTTAAGAAGGTGTTCATAGTGCCCATGATGGATTGGGAATTAGAGAGCCCTCCTCTTTTGGGGGGACCAAAGAAGGCTTCCAGGTTTTGATGTGGCCTTTTAGGAACAAGGGGGCTACCCTTCAAAACTGAGATTGACCTGGTAGAATGTCAACTTGGAGTAACATTTAATTCGAGCTAAAGAAGAGACAGAAGTGTGCTATTTCTTTTACAGCTGGAGATGCAAACTGAGATTCACACTTTTACATATAAACTAAGTTGAGTCTTTAATGGTAGCTACTTGCAGAAGGGACCTCCATAGGAGTGTTGTAAATGGGTAGTTTCATCCTTAAAAAAACAAAAGTTTGATTTTTATCTTGTTTTAGTTGAAATGCACTTTTTTCAGAAGAATTCTTATGCAACATATCAATATACAATTCAGGTGACTAATTGGAGTTGGTAGGGCACACAGCCCTCTTGGTCTATTCCTCACACTGATGGGCTCATAAGTGACAGCTGTGAAGTCCCAGAGCTCTGAGTGTCAGCAGGTCACAGAGTTGCTGTGCTAAGTAGGTGGTTGAGATATCAAGTAACTAGTGACTTCTGGGCTCTGCCAATGTGCCAAAGCCCTTTGCTTAAGGTCTTAGACGGCCCATTCCTCCCTCCCAGGCCAGCCCTTGCTCTGCATCCAGCGTTGTATTCTGAGGGACAGTGCTAGAGTCCCCTTCAGTGCCTGGTGCAGATAGGAGTTAAATATTAAATGCAAATGAATAAACAATGGAATACATGTCATTTGAGGAATGTCACCTTGCAGCTCAAATGATGCAGGAAAATAGAATAAAATTTTTGGCATCACAGAGAAAGAAAGAACAAATTAAGCTTTATGTTTATTTTTCCTTAGTTCGGAATGACTTCTACACAGTTCTACCCACAGTTGAGGTTTAATACACCAAAACTACTTGAATTTTTTACTATACTCCTTCCGTACACACAGGGTATGTGTACACCCACATGCTTACACACTGTGTTTGAAACCAATTGAGAGAAAATTCAGAGGTGGAGATCAAAATAACTGTTCTTTAGCTGGTTATGCTGGATCAGAGAATGTGGCTCGAGCAGCCTTCCTCCTCCTTGTCCTCAAACCTTTGGAAAGAGCTCCCTTACAGACAGCCTTAACTAGCCAGCCAGCAGAACCTCAAGAAAACATAGCCAGCATATACTCAAAGTAAGAACAGAGAGGTTTGGGTCTCCAGATTTGCCTCTGGGCTCTGATCCACATATACTTTCATTAGGTAGCAGATGCAAACACAATGAGGCGGGGTAGGCGGGAGAGAAGGAACCCAAGACTATTCGGAGAAGCCTTTTCTACTCCCTGGGGTTAAGGGTGGGAGCAGGAGGTCTAGAATTAAGAGAAGGGGAACTACTTTCTAGTATTTACAAGTGAATAGTAGGTCCCAGGTTATAGAACAGGGCAGAGAACTCAGAAAGTGTCTCTAAGAATAATTTTGCACTACATTAAACTCAGTTACATTCCTGAAGGGCCCCACTTGGATCTTCATGTCAATCAGACATGTTGAACTGTGGTCTTTATGTTTACTGACAGGGACAAGCCCTACACTCTCTCCTGACAGGGTGACCACATGTGGTGGGTACTACATGATGGCTGAATTCTGCAAAACTGAAATAAAACTCACCGGAAAGTTATTTGCACTATGTTTGCAAATGTGTAACAAAGCTGTACATTAAATGCCCTAAAAGAATTTTGCTTTGGTCCTAGTGTGCACAGTTAAAGCCTGGTACACACCAAACATGATATGTATGAGTAGAAATTAGGAATTATAAACAGATGGGCAGAGACAAATAGAGCAATGTAAATGAAGAGACACAGAGCCAAACAGCATATTAGGTCTAGAGAAAGCATGAATACAGGTAAAGATCAACATATAAAATTAATTAGCCCACTTAGCAGCTCCCAAGTGGAGTTAACGCCCATAGTTCTCAAGAGGAGAGGCCAACGGAGACAGACATCCAAGGCCAGGCTGATGTTGCTATATAGAGAATCTGGCTGAGGAAGGATCCACAGAGAATGAAGACACACATGTTAGAGATGGCTCCCAAGGAGAAGAATGGTGTGCTAGCCGGACTCCTTGGGTGCAAACAACAGCGCCCAACCCCTTTGGGATATAAGAGAATTTTTATAATTCATGGAAGCTTGAAGAAGTAGATTTGACAAACAAAGATTCAAAGAGTGTCTGGAAACCAGGGAGCAATAGCGACCTGACTAGGGCCATGTACCCCAATGTTGGACAGTACTGCAGCCATGACACGTGGCTCCCACTGCGGTTAGACATTGCTTTGCACTGTAGGTCCTCATTGCCACTACTGGACACTGACCTTGGACACCACGGCTGCTGCACGACACCGCGACCAGTTGCAACTTTGCTTCTTTTTTGGCATCTCTTGCTTTCAGTTCCAATTTCCTGGTCAGAAGTTATCTTTGGCTCAGTCTAGGTTTGGTGCTTGTGCCCTTGCTGCCAAAGGGGCAGGAAGATTTCCCTTCATTTGCCATCGAGAAAACATGCAATGGGAAATGCTCCTCACCTCCCACTCCCCACAATGAAAGGAGATTTGAATGATAGACAACCTAAATATATTTACATATAAAACTCCTGGATATAGCAATTACATCTCTCAGGGAGATTTAACATTCAGAGTGGAAGGGAGAGAGAAAAAGAGGGAGAGAAACATCGATGTGAGAGAGAAACATCGATTGGTTACTTCTCATACATGCCTGGACTGGGACGAACCTGCAACACAGGCATGGGCCATGACCGGGAATCGAACCAGCAACCTTTCACTTCGTGGGATGACACCCAACCAACTCAGCCACGCAGGTCAGGGCTCCCCTCTTATTATTTCTTCTCCTACTTCTCTACCTATTTTGTCCTTGTAATTTCCAACATATGTACACTATATAAAGAGCTAGGCACTGGCCAATAAAAGTCACTAGGGGAAAAAAGAAGTCAAAAAGAAGCAATGATGCGGTTTATATTTTTTTTTATCATGTGGGTTGGCTCATATATATTAACAGGTGGATTGCACTAGTTATGCTTGCTAAATAAAATACCTGAGATAATAATAATAGACAGTATTTATTCAGTGTTACTGAGTCAGATGCTTTGCATATGTTATCTTGTTCAGTCATCATGGCAACTTGGTTGAAATTATCATTACCATTTTTCAAGAGACGAAACTAAGGCTCAGAGAACATAAGTGACTCTGGTGAAGGCTGTAAAACCCAATGAGGGGCAGAACTGTGATCTTAACTCCCCGCCTGTGTAACCCAGAAAGCCCTTCCACCATGCCACGCCTCCTCTGTGTGTTTGCAAATTTGAATAGAACTGAGTCAATGTTACTCTGATGGGTGTTGGCTTCCTGCAGAGGCACATTCCTTCAAAGATAAAAGCATCGCTCTCACAGGTTTCTTGGCAGAGAGAATGGGAATCTCGGCTGCAAACTGAAACTGAGGATTTGTTTCAGGAAGTGGGAATTGGCAGAAAAAGGAAAAAGAGGGTCTCGAATTGCAAGAGGCAAGCACAGGCTGAACCACCCTGCCTAGAAAAGCAGTGCCCTGCGAGGTTGTCTTGGCCGGGGACATTGCTTTTGGCCAAAGTTGCTTTCTTCACAGCAAATGGAAACTAATGGTCACCCCCAGATTACGTGACACAATTCGCCTTCATTCGATGGTTCCTTCTGCCTGTGTGATGGTTCCCAGGGTTCTATTTATACAAGCATTGTTATGCATTTTGTAAATCATGACCATTTTGCCTTGGTGTTGGATTATTTAAAATGCTCAAACTGCATTACAATTAAACTGCAAGCAGAAAAACACCAAATGCATTAAAAAACCCATAGTTCTGTAATACTTTACATACAGTACTAAAATCTTTAGTTTTCCCCAGAGAAAATACACAAGTACAAGCTTGGAACACAATGGGGAAAAGAGCAAACTGAACGTAAGACTAGAATGATGGGACTCTTCTCAAACGTTTTCTACCCATGGAGATTTATTTCTTGACTATCTAATAGCGTAAACCAGAAATCAATAAATTAATAAAAGAGAAAATCACTAATTATTTTACCATTTGAGTAAATCAAGCACATTAAATGTTTCTTGTTAATATGGAGTCATGACATATTTGGCTTTCTTCTCTTAGGTCTATGTCATAGACATTTCCCATGAATATGTCATATATTACATTTTTACTTGCTGCATCAGATTCATTTGAAGGGATATAGTGTAATTTATTTAACCAGTTTCTTAGCAGGGGACTTTAAAGTTGTTTCTAATTTTTTACCATTATGGAAGGCACTGTGATAAATTTAGTTTTGCATTTAGTTCCCTCCCCCTACCCTTTTAGGGAACTAGTTCCTTAAAATAAATTTCCCGTACTTGAGTCACTTGGTCTAATGAAATGAACTATTTTGCTGTTCTTGGTAGATATTCTAAAATTGCTTCCAAAAAGGTTTTTTTTTTTAATCAATTTACACTGCCACCAGCAGTATTTTCATAAACCATTTTTCACTACAGACTTAGCAGAACAGGGTGTTTTATGTCTTTTAAATTGAAATTCTTAAGGGAAGATCTCTCTCTAAGTCGAAGTGTGGTTGAAAAGCCACCACTTGGCTATTCTGTTAACTCTTAGGGACTGACTATGAAATCACAGAAAAAAAAATTGGAGATGTCAGAGGCTTTTTTAGTTTGATCTGTCCCTCTGCGGCAGGTGTTGGATTGTTACCCACATGCCAGTGCTTTAGGGACATAAATGAGTGGAATATGTTTGTCAAACACGTCAGCCAGAGTTCCCATAAGACTCGGCCACAAAATGTCGACAAAGCTGGAATACAAAGACCTGGCTCTTCGCCTGCCATCCCCTGCGAGGCTTGGGAGCCCATGAAAGGACGGGCTTCTCTTGGGTATGCTATCGAGCCCTTCTGGGTTCCAAAACTTTGCTTAGACACCTGGAATTCAAATTTCCACCACTGCTGAACCGGAATAAACAATTGTCCCCCAGGGCTGCCTTCTACTATTTCATTCTCTGAATGTGTCGTTTGTAATGTGGAAATGTATTCTGCTAGAATGCCATTGGACTTAAAAGTTCCCAGGGCATTGGAAACCATCTAGTCCAACCCCCTTATTCAAAGAGGAAGAAACCGAAGCCCATTGAGTGGGAGGGCCTGATGCCTGGGTTGCTTCATTCCCAGCATGGTGGTGGTACCCATGGCCTTTGCACATTATTTTTGCGGCTGAAACATCTTTTATAAAATCTGAGTCAGGCCTGTCTTGCTAAATTCATCTATTAGTGAGATCATCCTTGTTACTGCTGATCGTTCCTAGTGTATCAGGCAATTTAAAGGGGACTTTAAAGCTGTCTCTAATTTTTCACCATTATGGAAGGCACTGTGATAAATTTAGTTTTGCATTTAGTTTCCTTCCCCTACCCTTTTAGTTTTAGGGAACTAGTTCCTTAAAATCTTCAAAACATGCATGGAGAAATTGTGGGTATTAATTTCAGGATATTTATGAAGCTCGGTTAGAATGATAAGTAACATTTATTTAGTGCCAGACTCTGTTCCAAGTAACTTTCATGGGTGAATTCATTTTCTCCAACAGTTTTCTGAAATATATTTTTTCACTATCCTCTTATTACAGAGGTAAGCTGAGAGTGATTTTTTAAATTGTACATTAGACAGTATAAGCTAAATTATGCTACAGTAACAACCCCTGATCTCACTGACTTACAACGGTAAAGCTTTACTTCCTTCTCACGTTGTCTGTGCATTGTAAGTTAATGTTGGTTCTTTTCTCTGGGAGCCACACTAGAAGAGTAGCCCTCATCCACCACCAAGCTGTATCCTAGCAGATGGGATATAGTGATGGTAGAGGACACAATGGCTCTTAAAAGGTACAGACTGAGAAGGGACACAAGCTACTTCCTCTCAGCTTCCTTGACCAAAGCTAATGGCACGACCAAGCCTGGCATTAATGATGCAGGCAGTGAGAAGCTCCAGCAGGGAAAGCCTAGTGAATATATTGAACAAATGTAATCTACCATGGACAGTAACAGATCAAGTAAATTTTGCAGGCAGGATTTGTACTCAATGGGATTTCAGAACCAACACACTCAACTTGTCTACTTTCCTTTCTTGGTGATCAGATTCTGGGAAATATCCGTGGAACCCAGGTTGAACCTGAGAATCTATTCTTTCTCCTCTATGAAAAAATGCCATTGTGTTAAGCATGCACTCGCACTTTTTAGGCTGTTGCACGGCATTCACTGCATGGTTCCTCTGTGGGACCACGAGCACATTACTAGTTTGCATGCCATCTCTTTCTGGGTAAAAGAATCACTTCATGCTCCTTGTACACAAAGACATCTTGAAGACCTCGTAGACCCCCAGGGTAGTCAGGACCTCAGAGGACAGCAAGGCCAGCTCCCTGACAATGCTGGCGTCCTTGCGTCCTTGTTATAGAATCCTACCAGGAAGCCATACAGCCTCTTGTGGGTAATTTCCCACCGGGGTGGGTGGTCCATTTATGGACAGCTCTGAGTGTTAGAAGGGTCTGCCTTGAGTTGAATCTCTCTTCGAAAGCTTCCATTCTTGGGGCTTTGTTTTAAGAGAAATGTAATCCTTTGTATATATTTATATAATGTGTATATATATGTAGTACATAAGCATAAATATCCTTTACATATTATATTCCATTTATATAATATTTATATATTATTTATAGATTTTATATGTATTATATTATGTATTATATATTACATATTATATATGGTAGTATATATATAACATACCAAACTCTATATATTTATCTACCTATCCCAGTTTTTTATTGGGTTAGGCAAAAAGTCTGTTTAGTTTTTACCATAAAATAAAGGACACATTTTTCATTTTCACCAACAACTTTATTGATTTGGATATTTTGAGTATGTCGGCTATCTCCTGGTGGTATAACATTGATTGTTCTCAATTAATGTCTTAATTTGATCGCTATCAACTTCAACTGGTCTACCCGAATGTGGAGCATCGTCCAGTGACAAATCTCCAGTGTGAAACTTCACAAACCCACTTTTCACACATTTGGTCAGTCACAGCATCTTCTCCACACACTGTACAAATCTTTTTTGCACTTCATTGTGTTTTTACCTTTCTTGGAATAATAAAGCAGAGTATGCCAAAAACATTGCATATTTTTTTCTATCTTCAATATTAAAACGGCTATGCAAAAATTCACCAATTTTGATAAGTTTTTTTAAATGTACACTGGTATTAGGGCTGTCACAATACAATCTAACAAAATTGTTTCAAATGAAATTAAAGACAACTAAGCACTACTGGAGCCATCTTATGGAAAAAACAAACAAACTTTTTGGCCAACCCAATATTTTAATGCAGGGGAATGGCCCTCTAGTTCTTATCTTCTCTCACCTCAAATTAACCAATTTTCTGTTACTATGATATGACTTTGCATATAGAAATACTCCAATCTTCATTTTAGAAGGTACTCTGGTCTATCTTCAATAAAGAAGGAGGATTGTATACTGTTATTCAGCCCTCCCCTTTTATTTAGACTGCTGGATATATAAATCCAAAAATGAGAATTTATTTTATTTATTTATTTTGGCTGGGTGCAGTGAACTTTATTGATGGTACATGACACGGTCAGGTTCCCTAAGCCCCTCCCCTCTTCAAGGTGTCTAGGATGGAAATTGGAGGTCAGGAGATTCTCACTCAGTGTGTTGGGGGATTGATTTGAGGTAAGGTCTCCCCAGCAGCTGAGGGCCTCTCTTCCTGTTGCTGGTGCTGGTGGTCCAGGGAGCTCTTACTCCTTGGAGGCCATGTGGACCATAAGGTCCACCACGCTGTTGCTGTAGCGAAATTCATTTTCATACCAGGAAATGAGCTTGACAAAGTGGTCACTGAGGACAATGACAGCCCCAGCATCAAAGGTGGGAGAGTGGGTGTCACTGTTAAAGTCGTAGGAAACAACCTGGTCCTCAGTATAACCCAGGATGCCCTTGAGGGGGCCCTCTGACACCTTCTTCACTGCCTTCTTGATGTCATTGTATTTGGCAGCTTTCTCTAAGCAGCAGGTCAGGTCCACCACAGACACATTGGGAGTGGGGACATGGAAGGCCATGCCCGTGAGCCTCCCATTCAGCTCAGGGATGACCTTGCCCACAGCCTTGGCAGCACAAAGTAGAAGCAGGGATGATGTGCTGGGCAGCCCCTTTGCCATCTCGCCACAGCTTGCCAGAGGGGCCATCTATGGTCTTCTGGGTGGCAGTGATGGCATCGACTGTGGTCATGAGTCCCTCCATGATGCCAAAGTTGTCATGGATGACCTTGGCCAGGGGGGCCAAGCAGTTGGTGGTACAGGAGGCATTACTGACAATCTTCATGGAATTGTCATACTTGTCACGGTTCAAACCCATCACAAACATGGGGGCATCCACAGAAGGGGCAGAGATTTGACCCTCTTGGCTCCACCCTCTAACTGAGCCCCAGCCTTCTCCATGGCAGTGAGGACACCAGTGGCCTGCACAGCGTGTTCTGCACCAGCATCACCCCATGTGATGCTGGCGGGATCTCGCTCCTGGAAGATGGAGACAGACTTTCCGTTGATGACAAACTTCCTGTTCTCAGCCTTGACTGTGCCTTTGAAATTGCCTTAGGTAGACTCATACTGGAACATGTAGATCATGTAGTTGAGGTCAATGAAAGGATCACTGAAGGCGACAACATCCACTTTGCCAGAGTAAAAAGCAGCCCAGGTAACCAGGCGCCCAATATGGCCAAGTCCGTTCACTCTGACCTTCGCCATCATGTCTCAGGGTTGAGGCTGGCCCTGCACAGGAGGACACGGCTGTCTGTCCAGCAGGAGGGACAGAGAGCTTAATTTAGTTTAATGAGACAGCGTGATCTTTTCTATGATGAATTAAATTCATTTGGCAGTTTCATCAATGCAAACTAAGTTTGATATTTAGAATGCTGAGAGGTGAGGTTAGACCATTCCCAAGTCCTTTAATGCATGCTTCAGAAATTATTACAGGATAAAGAATACTTTATTCTTTTGATAAGTAAGATGGTTTTTATTTCATACTTATTATTTACTTTAAACAACTGGTTTATATACAAATTTAAAATATATATATAGTTCATTTCTCTTCAGTAAATATTCGACAAATTCTCTTTAAAATGTTTTTATTTTTAAATTACAGTTGACATTCAATATTATATTAGTTTCAGGCCTACGGTATAGTGATGGACATTTATATAACTTATGAAGTGATCACCTGGTAAGACTAGTACCCATCTGGCACCATAAATTTTCTTTTTAAATAAGCTTTTAATTTGGGGGAACTTTTTGATAGGTAGACAGAGTCAAGCCACTTTCAGAGATTGTTTGTGATATTTTATAGTCTTTAAAACAATATTCCTTTTACTTTATAGAAGCTCTGAGAGGTTAGGACTGTGTCTTTCTTGTTCATCACTGGCCCCTCAGTGGCTGTTATAATGTGTTGCACATAGTAGGAACTCAATAAATATTTGCTGAGTTAATAAGTAAAAACAATGGAGACCATGGGGCAGTGGCCATATATTATGCTTTGTTTTTGCCCATAACAGTTGACCCTGCTCAAAATAGCACAAATTACTGTAATTAACCTTAAGGCATTGGTGGTAGAATGAAAGAAAAGAGATCTGAGATGTATTTAAGAGTTACAGACTGGTAGGAGTTACTGAATAATTGGGAGGTGTGAAAGACTGGGGAAAAAGAGGAGTCTAGAATAACTTAGGAGTTTATGGGTTAAGTGACTGTGAGTAGGTGATTTATGGACTGTTCAAAAACAGCCCACTCCTTGTTTTGTTAATAAACTGTTATTGGAATTTAGCCATATACATTCATTTACATATTATCTATGGCTGCTTTCACACTATAATGGCAGAGTTGGGGAGTTGTGACAAAGACCATCTGGCTTACAGAGACAAAAAATTGACTAGCACTTTACATAAAAATGTTGGCTAAGTCTTGCTCTACAGAACATGGAATTTTTGTTGTTAGGGTAGAAATTGGGGCAAACAGCTTCCCTTTGTTAATGTGCTGAGTTTGTAGTACCTATTGAACATTCCAAATGAAGATGTTTAACAGAAAGTTGTAAATACAAGCCTGGAATTCAGGCATGAAATTATGACTGAACATACTGATTTAGTAGTTCGTGGTCAAGACATGGCTTTGGGGGCCATGTTGAAATAACATAGTAGCTAAGCATCCAAAATGAAGATACTATTGGTGATATGCAGTCCTCACTGAGGTCTAGTTAAGGAGGTAGATCAGCAGTTTGATTTTATCTTGTGTAAGCACATGAGAAGAAGGACCAGGCATGTTGCGTGCTTTAGCTTCCTCTTCCAGGATGTGGGATGGGGATCCCACTGAGCATGACGCCCAGGCAGAGTCCTCCAGCCACCGCCACCCATTTACTTCAGAGTGACCCGTGCTGCTGCAAGTCCTCACAGTGGGCCCTCGCACTGAAATCAGAAGCACCCCTTTCAGCTTTACTGTGCAGTTTTGCAGCCCAACCTCAGAACATCTCATATTGGTTGACGAAGGGGAGGAAAAACTAAATGTTGGTTGCAGTTCTAATATGGTGCCAGTCCTGGATATGTGAAGCTCTGCTGTAGCCATGAGGTTAAGCCTAGTGAGGCAGTTCATGTACTTTCCAGGCCATTTTCCAGCTGGTAAGTGAATATTTCTGTCCTGCACGTGGTACAGAGAGCTTAGCACAGCGCAAGAACAATTTGTTCCAACAGAGGTTTTAGGCCAGTTCCAACATGCCTTTGAATCTTCTTACTTCCGGAATGATTCACTTCCATTTCCTCTTTTGCCAAGTAGGGGAAATAGCAATCCCTCTTTCTCATCCTTGGTAATGTAAGGACAGATATTCCGGATGATAGTGTAGAGTGAACTGCTGGAGGGAAGACCCTGCAGCTTCTGCAGTGGAGACTGACCATGAGTAGAAGACATTCAGGATATTGAATCAGTGAGTCCTCAAAGAATCATTTACTCCAAAAACTGTTGTATAGACTTTCTGATGTAGTAGCTCATACAATGGACATTGGCTCTCTTAAAGAAGCAAGATTATTGACAACTGTGCTAAGATCTTCCCTTTTTCTTTTTTTTTTCATTAGTCACTGAAGATAATGAACTTCATGCATGAAGTTAATTTGGATTTTTTTTTTTTTTTGGTTGGAGTTAACTTAGCAGATGAGAAACCCTACTCTGGACCTACTCCAATATACATTCTTGAGTTGCGTTTCTGGAAATGTAGTTTCAGAGCATAAGTGTTTGAATTTTTCCAGTTTCCACAGAACCCATTACACTAAATACTACAAAGTGCATTGAAAAAATAGGTGGAACCAAAGTGGGGGAGGAGAACACTTAAAACTATGATCAGATTTTTCCTCAGATCACTTTTTAAAAGTTCATCAGGAAATCCTGGGATTTTATTTTTAACATTGAATTTCTGTACCTCCTCTTTAAATTTCATCTGTATGCCAACATGTGCCCTTGTGTATATGAATGTTGGTGTGTTAGAATGTGTAAATGGACCCCTGCCTGGCTGGAGTAAACTTGTGGGTCTGCGTGCATGTGTGCGTGTGTGCGGATAAGAGTGGGCGTGTCTTCCTTGCAGATGTGCTGTTCCAATGGAAGGAGCTCTTAGATCCCACAAGAGCCACATGTCTATCAGGACGGATCCTTGTTATGTTTTCAGCACATGCATTTGCAGAATTAAAGAGTGTAGGCACCAGTCTAACCACAGAACCCTCCGTGAACTATTCTGGGCCTCCCCGAAGACCTTTAATTTACAAAGACCTTTATTGTATTTAAAGACAATGCATGGCCTTGCATAGTCATATCTGCAAATGCTCATCTGCTCAGTGGCCTTGGAAGACAGATCATCGCCTCATTGGGATCAACTCAAAGGTTGACCCGGCATCCACCAAATCTTAGTTGGATAATACATTTCACTGGAGAGTTTTTGTTTGCCTGTTTTCCTCTTGGCTCACTCTTGGCCCAGACTCAAGATAAACTTTGCTGCCTTTCTGCCTGCTGTGCTTAATTTTCTGTGGTACCTAAAATGCTGGATTTGTAGCCTTTTTCGTTTGGCTGCGGTTTGGCTTCTCCTTTCTAATTCAACGTTCAAGTTTCCTCTGTGTGTAGGACTCAGAAATGTTTCATTTGAGAGTTTAAGTTTCATGATTTTAATTATTCACATCGTCTAAACTTGGCTTTGAAATCAACCATATCAGGCATGACAATTCACCCAAGAGTCTGAAATGGAATAAAGAAAGCAGAGAGGAGGAGACATCTGGTGCCAAACCTCCCCAGTGAGGTGCCCATATGTTTATGAACGGGGCTGGGAGGAGGAGGGGGCTGGGGAAGAGAAGAGAACTAACTTTTATGAAGCACCTACAGTGAGATAAGCACTGGATTGGAAATCCATTCTGCACTTTACCATCCCAAGAATCCTTTTGGAGGTAGGGATTTACAAAGTTATTTTTCAGTTCTTGCTTGCATTTCTACATATTTGTGCTTCAGTGTGGATGCTCTAGTTATCGTGGGGTGAATAAAAAAAACGTTACTCTAACACTCTGGGTTACTTAGAAGACACTCTCTCTCTGTTATCCAGAAGTTCTTTCTCTCTGCGTATTTTCTGTATCTCATTAAGTAATGCCACCCTGGTTTTATGAACTGAAGCTAAAAAACTGCCAGCTCTTTTTCTTTTTTGCCACCAATATTTTATTGTTCAACTGTTTCCTGCCCACTATGTGTGGGTTCTTTCTATAATGAACATCAGTCTAATATTAAGCATTCTATGACATCAGATATTCCTGTAACACACTGACCTGAAACTGTGGTACTTAGAAATGAAGGTCATCCAGTTCCTTAACGGCCAATCAAGGCTTTTTCATGTTTGGAGCCCTCTTTCAATAAAGTCATATGCTATGTACATACTAAGAATGAGATCTTTTGCGTGAGAGGGATGCATGCAAAAATTATTTGTCTAATTATACAGATGTAAAAATATTGGAAAGAGGAAACAACAAAAAGTAAAACTCATGCATCATCTAACCAACCCAAAAGAACTTTATTAACATTTTGGTGTACTTTCCTCCCTCCCTCTGTCCCTCCCTTCCCCGCTGCCGTCCTTCCTTTGTTTCTTTTTTCCTTCTACATGTTTTTAAAAATATAATGTAACCAGTGTCTCAGACAGAACAAGTCTTGAGATACAATCACAAAACCAAATTATTTCATCTCTTCCACTGTCTTTTTTAAATTAATTAGAAGAACTAGTTCCTTCCCTGTCCTAAGAGTCTCCTGGTTCTTATGATCACGCCTAATGATAAGTGAGGGCCAATGTCCCCTTTTCAACAAACACAATTGCATTTTTAAAATTATAGTTCCCTGTCCCTTATTGTAATGAAAATTTTGATTTAAAGTTGCCTTCTCCGCTTCCCCAGCTCAGCTGGCCACCACAGGAAAGCCTGAAGAAGGCAAAGACTGTGGCTGGCTTCTGCTCTCAGCTTTTGCTCTCCACCCCCTAGTTTTGTCCACTGCTGACCCTTCCAGGTTTGGAGTCAGGGAAACAGCTAGCAGTTTCTTAGCAGTGACCGGCACCGTCCAAGGCGGGCTTCCCACTCCCTGGACCAGGCAGATGTCCAAAGTCAGTGCTCTCATTGACCTATAACATGTTCTTCAAGACACTCTTGCCCCCACACCAGGCCTTCTTCAGTTCTCTAGATGTTGATAACATGCTCTCCTTCTCCAGCTCATTTTACTCCTTTCACCCCCTAGTAATCCAGCACTATCTTCAGCTCCTCTCCAGTGGGGACGGTCTACCCTTCAGCAGTCCTGTTGGACAGGACTCTAACCCCACACTGGTTCTCTCTCACTCTCCCTTGATATTTGTTCTGCGGGAAACGCACCTTCTTTGCTCCTGCAGGAGTGATTGTCATCCAACACAACTATCTTTCCTTCCCTCCCACCACCAGAAGAGGTGGCCAAGCTGGCTCTCTCTACTGGTGACTCCCAAGTTCAAGAAACATCATTCAAGTCTCTGGGTGGTCCTGTTGAAACTCTTCTCAGTCAGTTTGAGATGAGTTTCAGGAACTCCCCTTCCGCATCAGCACACACACACTTAAACACTTTGTGGGCACATGTGAAAGGTACACCACAGTGATGGCTTTCTCCAAAGAAATACACTCCGATTCTTTTTTCTTAACTTCTCAAACTGGAAGCTTGTCACATTGGAGAGGTGGATGAGGGATTAACGAGTCACATAACATTTTATAACTATTTCCCTTAGAAATTTTCATCTTGATTTCGTACCTCACTTAAATGTTACATCTGTTGAATCTAGTAACAGTTGAAACACATGATTTAACATTTATGCCAGCTTTTATAATCCTTGTTTTCAAATAGCATTTATCTTGATAGTTATTCTGTATCATTATTTGGTTTTGGAAATAGGATTTTTAATGTTTTATTATTAACATTAGTTTCCTATTGCTGCTGTTACAAATTACCACACACTTTGTGGCTTAAACAACACAAACTTATTGTTTTGTAGCTCTGGAGGTTGGGAGGCTTAAATCATTCTCAGTGGGCTCAAATCAAAGCATTGGCAGAGCTGTGCTTCTTCTGAAACCTTTAGGGGACAAGCTGTTTCTTTGCCTTTTCCAGCTGCCTGCATTCCTTGGCTTGTGGCCCTACCTCGCTCCAACCTTTGTTTCCATACTCATGTTGCCTCCTCTCCCTCTGCTTCCACTATGCCCGACCCACGCTCGTCTCCCTTTATAAGGACCCTTGTGATTACACTGAACCCACCCAGATAATCCAGGAAGATTTCTCTATCTCAACATCCTTAATTTAATCCTATCTGCACATTCCCATTTGTCATGTAAGGTAACATATTCACAAATTCTAAGGATTAGGACCTGAATGTTTTGTGGGGGGCAGGGGGAACATTTTTTCAGCCTACTATACCCATGGTTTGGATGTTTCACAACTTAATTTTATTTTTAAGTCTTTATTTTACATTTTATAAACAGTGCTGCAATGAGTTTCCTGATAAATGAAAACATTTTTTATGAGTTTCTCTGATGGTTTCCTCTGTGTAAATTCCTAGAAGTGGAGTCACTGGGTAAGAGCATTGATTCATCTTCCTAAGTTCGCTTCCAGGAAGATTTTATGAATTTTTGACTCCACGAGCTATAAGGAGTCTACCCTCACCAACGCTGACTATTCTTATTTCCCACTCTTGGGTCAATTTGATAGCCAAAAATGGTATCTCCTTTATGTTTTTGATTACTAACAGATTGAATATTTGTTATATATATTGACCAAGTGCATTTTTTCCTTTGTGAAATAAATGTTCATTGTCTTCGGCCACTTTTATCAGGATCTCATAGAAATGTGTCTGGTTTTTTGTACTGTTTTGTTTGCTTGTTTAGCTGTGTGACCTTGTGCAAATAGTATAACCACTCTTTGCCTCAACAGCCTCACTTTGTACACACGCAGAGAAGCCCTGACCCCACAGTGTGAAGTACAGATGCGGTGACGGATGCAGAGCAATGAGACGAATGTTTGTGCTTGGTGAGAGCGGCTGTTGTGTGGCTGCCATCCTCATTGTCCTAATGGTGCTGGAGAAAAAGGACTTACAAGATGTTTTGTATATTTTTTAAGCCATAAAACCCTTGTTGTTTATATTTGTTGAAAATGCTTTTCTTATTTCTCTTATTTTTTTAGACATTTTGTGGGAAAATGTCTAGTATTGTGTGTTTGATGTGTTACTGATCATATGCGTTATAATTTTTTTCATTTCTTTCATATTTAAAAGTTATGCCCTATTCTCAAGATAATTTAAATGTTCACTGTTATTTTTATTTTTTTATAGTTGTTTTCCTTGTTTTCATATATATATCTATAAAACATATGGATTTTGAATCGGTGGATATGTGAGACAAGTATCAAGTGAGATTTACTTCTCCCTATATTTTTAGCCACATTCCCCTATATCATTTGATAAATATTATATCTTTTCTGCATTGAACTTTAAAGCTACTCCCATTGTTGTCATATATTAAGTTCTATATATAGTATTTTAAGATTATTCAGGACTTTCTGTAATGTTCTATTGATACAGCTTTCTAGTCTTGTGATATTATGATTCTGCTTTAATTATTATAGTATTACATATGCTTTTTTAACTCAAAAGAATGGCAAAATGACACTATATAGTCAATTATTTAAAAATAATAATTTTATTCCTTTTCCCTAGGATCCTTGCTTTATTTTTCTGATTCTTGGTTTATTGTTTTGGCTAAGATGTCCAGAAAAATAGTAAGTATTAATGTCATAGATGGGTATCCTTGTTCTTTTCTTTATATTAATTGTAATGCTTCTAATATTTCACCATTAAGTAGGGCTAAGTAGGTTTTCTCCTCATGTAGTACTCAGACATTGTTCCAATTACCTCCTCTGAATATCGTCATTAAATTATTAGAAAAAATGCATGCCCCTACCCCAGAAATACACATACTCCTTTTGTGCCGTTTGAGTGGCCTTTTAGTGCAATGGGAAGAACACACGCTTTGGAGTCAGGGGCACTTGGGTCTGAATGTTTGTTCCAACACGTACTGGGTAGACAATTTGCACAAACACCTACAGTTTTTATTTTTTGCTCTTTAAAATGTAGGCCACAACCCTGACTGGTGTGGCCCAGCTGGGCGGGTGTTGTCCTGCAAAGACCAAGGCCGCCAGAGCGATTCCCGGTCAGAGCACAAGCCTGGGTTGCGGGTTCCGTCTGCAGTTGGGGTGTGTATGAGAGGCCATCGATCGATGTTTCTCCCCTTCTTCTCCCTCCCTTCCCCTCTCTCTAAAAATAAATAAGTAAAATCTTTAAGAAAATAAAATAAAATGTAGGCGATAATATTCTGAGACTGCGTTGGAGATTTATAAGGCTGTACTGGAGATTCAGTAAGAAATGGGAAACATACCTGGGCCAGTACCTAGTAGATGGTAGTCACAGGACATGGAAGCCATCCTATCCACGGCAGTTTTGCTCTGCAAAATGTGGATTGGAAATCTGCAGACTAAATTTTAATAAGAAAGGCCAGACCTTGCTGCAGACTACTGTGGACTTCAATTTCCTCCTGTATTTACATGCAAATCTTCCCGGTTGGGAAAATTCTGAAAATTCAGTGACTCTCTGATCAGAGCCACAAGAGGACCCATTTCTCAGATTCCGTTGCAGAGCAGAAGTGAAAGCAGCCCTTGCCCCAGTCGACTGCTGTACAAGGAAGAAAAGAAGCCACCGGCCGCCTGGGTAGCAGCTGCATTTCCCTCCTTGGCCCTCCTCGGAGAGCAGTGCTGCGTGTTGTTGCAGTTGTACTGTACTGTTCTACCACATGGATTCATAGTTAACATTTTTCTTCCAGGCACATTTAAAACGTTTGGCTCACGTCCTTTCGGAGCTGTTTTATAAGGGCAATAACTGAGGCCAGGGTGTGCTCTTGTCAGCAGGCAAAGCACGCAGCAGAGGCTGCCAAAGAGTTTCCTGCTCGGGGGCCACCCATCCTTGGCTGCAGGATGTGTGGCTGGGGCTCATGGCAACTTGCACAGAGCAAGCACTGGGACTTTCTGTTCTCAGGGCTCATGCTTTGGATTCCATCCTTCGGTCCTGCTGCATAGATCAGTGGAGGCTGTTGTGTTTGCGCTTGTTTGGGACTAGCTTAGAACACATGTCACAGCAGCGGTTCAAGGCCTAGCTCTAAGGCTTAGAGCTGGGAAAATGCTCTTTAAAGACTAGCAAGCTACTCTTCCCTCCTCTTAATGCAGGCACAGCGTTCCCACGAATCAGCTGCGGGGGGAGGAGGGGGAGGCATTCCCTTCATCCCGCTCTCTGTGAATTAAATTCTGGAATGGGCGGACAACACAGACGCCAAATGCAGAGTTCCGACCCTGCTACCCGACCCTCTTTGAAGTCCACCTTGGCATGAGCTGATCTCTTTTCATGTATTATTTATTGTCAAGCACTGTGACGGGGAGAATCCACGGCAGATCCCTGAAGCTGTTTTTTCAGGATTTCCTTTGATTGGAAGCTGTTGGCTGTGCCTTCTGCAGCTGGCTTTGTCACAGAGCAGAGGGCTCAGCACGTCGCCCGAGTGACAGCTGCCATGCCAGCACAAAGGAGGTTCTGGCTGTGAAAGTGCCTCGATGCTCTAAATAACTATACAAGTGGACAGGGCATTGTCATTTCTTCACTTGCCAGTAGAGAGGCAATGTGATGTCGTGAGTGGAGAGAACATAGCCTCAAGCCCACGAGACGCAAGTTGAAATAGGAGCTCTTCACCTCAGTTTTCCCTTTTCAATGAAAAGAGTCACCCTCAAACTTTTCGCCAAGAATCAGTAAGGTAAGACACGCACAGGGTTCAGCTCCTTTCCTCCAAATTCCAAAGATAGTCTAGACATTTTAAAGCTGTCTGGATGATGACCAGTAAATACTTTGTCATTGTTTCCTTCATTTATTTATTATTCATTCAGTAAGCATTCAATAAAAAATGAACATTTCAGAGCCTTTAACATTTTAGATAATGTACTAGATACTAGGCATAAACAGATACATGTTCAAGGCATGGCTTCATCCCTTGTCTATCTCAAAAATAATAAAAAAGAAACCAAAACCCAGAAATGACAAAATATAAAGGACGTTATGGTGCTGGAAGGTTCAGGAAGTAAGAGATATACCCAAGTACTTATACCAATTGATAGGATGACAAAAGATCTTCCAGAAGAAGGGACATTTAACCAAGGGGTGGTGTCAGTGTATAGAGGGCAGCATAAAATACTCCTAGGATTTAAAGAAAAGGACCTCTTGAAATGTGATGAGAGTGACTTGCCCTTAGAGATAGACAGTCCATGGGCTGCTATGGGAAGAGTAAAAATGTCAAGTCCGTTAAAGAACGCAGCGTGTGATAGTCTGTAACTAAATTCAGCCAGGTCCTACGCAACAGGACCGCCTTCGTCAGCCGGAAGCCAGGGAGAGCCTCATCCTGGAAGGAGGGATTGGGACTGGATCATGGAAGAATAGACTTCCGCTTCTTTATCCTGCCTCTGTCAGAACTACTTCTGCTTCTCCTGAACTGTTTTGTTATTGCTTTACCTAGCCTTTAGGTTGACCAAAGAGCTCTAGGCTCAGCAAAGACTGCAAACCACTGCAGCACTCCAGATCATCTAGGAGAACGTCCCTTGGAAAACGAGTTTTCATTGCTGAGGGTAAAAGGTGCATTGTGATTTATAGAATTTCCTCTTCTTCTGTGCATTCCCCCACATTATTCTAGGGTGCCAGTTCTCCCATGAGACCATGAGCTTCTTGAGAATAGGGACTTTGGCTAGTCATTATTTTACCCTGAGTGCTTAGTGGGACACTGGGCAGATGGTTGTTACTCATATACTACTCAGCACTGCCACCCAATAAGTTACGTTAATGTACAAACCTGATTATACGACTTGTCCAATGCTGCTTAATATTCTTCAGTGAAAGCTTATTAAGAGTCAGGCACTGAGTGTGGGGAGAAGGATGGGATATCAAACGTAGCATAATATGAATAAGAAGGAGTATCTCCTTATAATGCAATTTGCAGTTTAACCCCAAAAGAATTTATCGGACAACCAAGATATGGGAGGAGGTGCCAGGAAGAGGACTAGAGATGAATGATAGACAACGAACCTGAGTGGATAATAGATTTAGTCTTCTGCTCTCTTGCTCCCAAGACTTACGTAATTTCATCATAGGTTTCCTGAAAAATATTCAGAGGGGATAAAGATGTTTGGATATTAATCTTCCTGGTAGTAAATAATGGTTTTAAGGGACTATGCTGGGGCTAGAATAATACCAGAATATCCACTTCGATAGCACTCTTTTCTAGGAAAGACTCTCAGGAACACAGAATGAATGGCCCAGAATCACCAAGTCAGGTGGAAAAAGCGACATTGTCGAGGTCACATTTTATGGACGGGAAAATGAACTCCAGGACAGGAAGTGAGGTGATCACATTCTCACAGAGGCTAGTATCTGGAGTCAGGACCCAGGTTCTCAGACTCCTTGCTCAGTGCCTTTTGTACTAAGACCATGTGTAAAGAGATCTTTTGTCTGATTGGAGGCTGATAAGACATGTTGAGTCTAATTCAATCTTTAATTAAGAAAGGAAGATAACGTTTATTATATTCCTACTGTATGACAACCATGGTACCAAACATTTTATACATATTCTCATTGACCGTCACAGTTATGTAGTAGATACAGTCTATGCAGTTTACAAATGAGGTACCTGAGACTTGCAGAGGCTGTCTGAGGCTTTCTACCTTCACGACCATTTAAGATCAATTACAGTCCATGGCTTCACCTTGAGTCAGTGTCTCATAGCTGTGCCTCTGGCGAAAGGACATTATTCCACTTCCTGACATCCCATGAAGTGACCTCTGGCTATCTGTAGTTTACAAATTGGCCATGGTGTCAAGCACAGCATTGACATTTAATCTTCTGGCCAATAGAATCCTGAAATTATATTGGGGCAAATACAGTTAAATCTCTTTTTGGATAGGTATTCATCTTGACATATAATTTCTCTGAATTTAAATTACTAGTACAGTATTCATGAATGTGAATCTTAATTATTTGAAATTAAATCAAATAACCCATCTAAAAAGGCTGTGCCCTTCATAATGTATAATAGATACAATTTTTACCAATCCTATTACTTCACTGGTCAATTGAATGAGAAAAATACCTACAAATTTATGGCATATGTGTATGTGCACATGTTGTGTGTGTTTGATCGATATTATTCATCCAATTAAACTCTTAGTCTTGGAAGCCATCCTGAATACCACAGGAAGTGATTTTGAAAATTAATTTTTTGCATGATCATTATTTGTCAGTAGCACATTTGTTCCCATAAATCCCGTATCTTATAAATGAATTAGTCAGAGTTGGAGGAACATTGAGGAAATGGGATAGCATGATTATTTTCAGTATCTGTGGGTATGAGGTGTTGGAGAGGGAGAGAGTAAATATGTACAGGACCATGTTTACAAAAAAAAAGTAGCAAGTCAAATAAAAGGGAAAATGTCTTCTGTGCTAGATGGCCAAGGTGAGGTCAATATCAATATTGGCATTGGATCTGCCAAGTCCATGTTTTGCGTGATGATAATTTAATCAAGATATGTTGGTGACAAAAGGCTAATCAAACATAGAATGTTTTATTACACAAATTGATTTGTTTGACCAAAGTGACACCCATCTTCTTTCACAAAGCTACTGCAAAATTTGTATCCGGCCTTGCAAAATTTTATGTTGACAGCAGACTGTGAGGCACAAATTTATTGAACATTTGACATGCTTATTACTCATCATCTAAAAAAAAAGGTGTTTCTTGTTTCAGGAAACAAGGATGTTTATTTTTACCCTGCAGAAGAAAATGTGTAATAAAAGTTATATGTATAATCTAGGATTTTAAACATATATTTATTGAATTTGACAATATTTTAAATACTATAAAGAGTGCAGATATTATTGTCCTACTTTAACATTGTTAAACTGAGACATAATGAATTTGAATTACATATCAACCTTTTCTATTACTTTAGGCAACTGTAATAGGCAACAGTCCAGTAAAACCATCCAACATAAAACTTGGAGTTCTGAGAAACCAGCTCAGTAGAACATTTTCTATGTGATTTATCCTTTCATTATTTATTTGGTTTACTTATCCATTCAATTTCTGCCAAATTTCCAACAGGAATTTTTTTACCCAGAAGCCTTTGGAGAAGAGGGAAGACTGAATAATCTTAACAAAATTTTATACACAAGCAATAGCTACAGATGGGGACCAAATCAAGTTGACTCTTTTGTTAGCCAAGACCAAAAAAAAAAAAGGAAACAGAACGTAACCTCATTGTCATTATCAGAATATCAGAATAAGAGCGAGTATATCGTTTCATAAGTTGTGACAAAATTTTTCTAAGCAGTGAAGTAAAACAGAAATTCATCCAGTGCTTTGTGTACACACATACACACACACACACGTGTGCACATGGCATTTATAAGACAGTCATTATCATCAACACAGCCACCAAACCACCTGTGGTACAAATGAAAAGAACCATGAAGATCCTTCATATATTACTCAAAGACCTTTCAAGGGTAGTGACTGTCTACGGGAAGGTGGAGATCACTTGTAGTTCATTCCCAGGCCTTAGAAACAGTGAAATACTCTGCTTAAAAGAGATCACACTCCTTAAATGAATTTCTCTTCCACGAAGATTGGCTCTGTGTGGGAGAAGTTTCCAAACATAATCAGATGTGACTGATAAAATGTAAAGTGCATGTCCAACCGTATTCAACACATCATGTGTCCACGCATCCCAGCGACCTAACCCGCTGAACTTCTCAGCCTGTAGAAGGAGCCATGGCCGCTTCCTTGAACATTCCGCCCATTTGTTGACATTTTAAACCTGGGCCACACCAGTCAGCTCCATTTCTTCCTCTAAACCGCAACCCCTCGACTGCTTAGAGATGGCTACCCCAAGTGGCAGCTCCAGATTTATGTGTGGACAGAGCTGGGGAGTGGCGTTCTCGCTGCTCAGGAAGCGGGGGGATGTGCGATGCTACCTCTCTTCCACAAGCAGGCTGTTCTGACATCCTGTGTGGATTTGCTTGTGTTGAAGGGGAGAGAGAGGTGTTACAGAGATGATGGGACTGGTCTTTGACCATTCCCATGTGAGCCATCCTGTATTGCTATCACTCTTTATCAGGAGGGCTTAGAAATATATGGACCGAGCTCACTGGTCTAGGGGCCCACTGGTACATGAGCTAAACGAATTCAGATAACTCTATTCCCAGCTCTCTATCACTCAGCCACATGAAGGGAAGACCTTAGAAAAGTGCCTCTGCCTAAAGTCATCTGAGGACAATGTCTCTGTAAACTCATGTTGTATTCTCGGGAAAGAAATGGCTCAAGGACTCAAGGGACCCAGGTTAAAAACCAGCTATTGATGATTGATTAGGAAAAAGGAATGGATGGGCTGGCAAATGAGGCCACATGTGCCTCTCAGAGATGCCTTCCGTGGTCGGGCTGCATGTCAAAGCCCAGGTTCGAGTATAGTGTAAGCACTGTGTATTGTTGGGCATGGTGAGGGAGGGCTCATGTGACCTCTGGCATTTTGGTTACAGAGCTTCATCTTCCTGAGCCTGCTGTTCATTGCAATACTCACCAAATAAACCGTTTTAGTCTCTGAGGTGAGTGAGATTCTTTCTATCTCTAAATATCTTCCCAGATAGAAATGCTGAAATCCACAATCATAATATTGACAATAACAATCTTTTACATTTGTCTTGCTTGGCAAGTGTATAAGGAACCTTGGCATTTGTTCCTTGCAGTACCCCTGAAACCCTATTTGACAGCAAACAAAACTGTGGTTCCAGTAGGTGACATGTTTGCTTTCAGTTGGACAGCCAGTAAGTTGCTGTAGCCCTGGAAAACTGTCACTCCCCCACTTAAAATGGGGTCTGTTAAGGTAGTATTCGGTCACAGTGCTTGTGTGTAGGACTTTCTCTGTGAAGGAGCAAAGGGATTCAAGTCTGAGGCCAGGAAGGGGAGGTGAAGTGAGGTGAGAAGAGGCCGAAAGAACCTGCAGCTCTGGGAAGTGGTCCAGCCATCTGTCTTAGCTCACCCTTGACTTTCTCCTCTCTCTGTTACTGCCTGCTTCTTCTCAACCTTTGATAACACAACTAGAAGCTCTGTTGTCTTGCCTCAAGGTCTAGGGAGCTAGGGTTTGGGGAAAGCTCTTTGTATTTGGACTGAGTAGCTTTTTGTCTGCATAAGAGTAGTTAGATTCAGGGAGCGAAGGTACTGAATTAGGCAGTAATGTGCTGGTAGAAGTTTAACTAACAGCAAAAGGAAAAAAGAGGAAAGAAAAGGAAGTCCTGATTTGTAGCATTGGCCAAATTTCTGTGGTATAAATCCTCCCGCCATTGCCCATTTCAAGCAACCAACCTGACATCAACTGGCTCTCAAAATTCCTGAAAATGTAGCTCTTGGCTCTGACAATCCAGCACAAGCTTCTCTAGCACATGGCTAGTTAGGAAATGTCCAGGGGAACAGGCAGCCAGTTCTGTCTCCAGCTGGGCAACAGGCCTCTTCCACACCGTTCAGCCTAGCTCACCAAAGGACTATGTAGATGTTTAGAATCGAGCTGCACAGGTTCAAAGACAGCCTGTGGGTTGGGTTTTATTGGCACATTTACTTACCTTAGAAACTGCAAGGGGACCTATGGGTGACAGGTCAAAATAGGATTCCAAAATTCTCCAGTATTTTTATATCTGTCTCCCAACAAACTGTGTGTGTGTTGTGCACATATGCTTACAAACACAAAAGCTTCCTGCTCTATTAAGAAAATGCATAGCTCCCACCTAAGTTGTATACATGTTACGAGATGGAGCTTTCTAATGAAGTAGACCTAAATTTGATTCCCAACTCTTTCACTTAGACAAGGTAGTTAAACTCTCAAGTGTTACTTTCCTCACTTGTAAATTAAGGGTATTAGTAAGAACCTGATAACGTTGGTCTAGAGATTAAATACGATAATAGTGGTTTAAAACTTAACATCCAATAAACGGCACTTGCAGCTTTTCTTTTCCCCCATACCCAGCTCGATTAATTCTCAGCTGCTCACAATGTCTTCCCAACCTGCCCTCTGTGGACGCCTCAGGAATAAGCTGCAAAGTTCATGAAGGCAGAGTGACATTTATTTGGCTCCTGTTTAAACTAGGTGATAGGGATGTTGATAATCTTGTACATTTTTTATTTAAATAATTTTCCCACATGTTCAAATAATATATTTGTCACCCCTTACAGGCCTGGGAACAGATCTTATCTGCTTTGCCAGAAAATGGTACCTGCCTGAGTAAACACAAATACAGAACGGGGAGGCAAAGTCTTTGCTCAGCATTTGTAATCTAATTCACAAAGGCAAACAGAAAATATGGCCACAGTTTAGCCTTCCAAAGCAATTTTAATCACAAAAGCAATGATTTATAAACCTCTGGGATGCACACAAAAGATTGTTACACTGTCCCAGGGGCTACCTTAAATCCTTGAAGAAAGAGCAAGAATGTTGGTGAATAGTAATATTTAGAAATTAAAGTAGTCCATGAGAGCCAAGGGTAGAAGTCAGTCTCTTACCTTCTCCATAACTTGATACATTAGCTTTTTAAAAATAAATTCAGTTTGCCTTTCGTCAGTGTGATTCACATGAATAGTTTAAAGAATTAAATAATTCTGGCTGCAAGTATGTACACTCATTCTTTAGTTCATCCTTTTCATTTTTCGTATTATCCTCCATACCCTCTAAATCAGGGGTCCCCAACGCCGGGGCCGCGGACTGGTGCCCATCTGTGGCGTGTTAGGACACCAGCTGTATGGTAGGAGCTGAGCGTCAGGCGCGGAGCAAAGCTTCGCTGTCATCAGCACCTGAACTCGGCCTCCTGTGTCCGCCACGCCCCCGTCCGCGGAAGAATTGCCTTCCACGAAGTCCGACCCTGGTGCCAAAAAGGTTGGGGACCACTGCTCTAAATAACGCGCGAATCATGCGGTTGCTTAATTTTTATTTTAGTTTTGGGTTCGTAGTTTAACTTCCCAGTATGAGAAATGAAAATGTAGCTCTATTTCACCCTCTGTTCCACTTAATCCAGGCGCATTTCGGTTCCTCCCCGTTTAGCCCAAGATGACTAAACTTTAATTATGGTTCAATCAATTTTGATTATTTAAATACTATTCACAGTTGATCCATATTGTAGATTTCTTTCCTGAACGATCTTTTGGTTTTTCTTTTTTTTTTCTTTTTACTTCCTTTTCCACATGCATGTCACTAATTTATTGACAAACTCTGCCCAAGTTATGACAGATCTCTTAAATACATTGTTGGGGGGAAGCCCCAAAAGTCTAAATTCAGGATCGATTCCAAAGAACTGACACATGACCTTACTCAAATTTGTGAGAGCTGTAATAGGAGAAATTACATACGTGGACAAAGCAGCTGTTCCCAGTGGTGGCAGGCTGGAAAAACCCACACCGCTCCCAGAACAGGGTCCATTTTTATAGGGAGTCAACAGTAGACTCATATGGTGGGTAGTCACCAGAAAGAACAATGTATTCCTATGTTAACAGATAACACCAGGCTGTTATCACACTCTATCCATTCATTAACCTCCTTCCTGGGGGCAAGACGTGAGCCCAACATTTCCCATATGCAACTGCTGCAGGAGCCATATTGCATCTAAAGTGAGTTCCCCTACACACATTCAAACACATTAGTTAATTTTGAGCAAAAACCTCAAAGTCCTCTGAACTTCTCTTATATAGACATTTTCTCTAGAGCCCTTGCATGGCTGACACTTTGGGGCCTTTTCTGCCATTATCTTGGGGAGTCTGCATTGCCTATCTCCTGTGTTGGACCGACTGTTCCCTGGATTCCATTTCTTTCTTGGTTTTCTGCCTCAGTGGAGTACATTTTCAGATATGATCACTAATTTCTTTGAGACCTTTGACTATACCTTTGTTTTACTATCCCAGTTAATGGATAGTTTGTCTAGGTATAACATTACTCAGTTTTCTTTTAGGTGTGCTTGTGTCAAAAGTTACCTTTCTTATTTCTGAGTCTTTGTATGAAAACATTTTTTCTCTTTCTGAAAGACTTTAAAGATTCACTTTGTTTCCAGTGATCTAAAATTGCATGATGATGAATTTTGATGTGGGTATATTTTCATCTACTGTGCTGGACCCACTTGGCCTAAAAATTTCATACTTTAATTCTGAATTTTTTTTCTTGAGTTTTTTCTTTAATGATGTCTGACCTTCTGTTTTATGACTTATATTTTTCCAGAGTTCCATTTTTTTCAGATGTTATACCTTCTGAAATGATTCATTTATCATTCTCTATTTTCCATCTCTTTTCTTTATGTTTTCTTTCTGGATGATTTCTTCAGATTTACCTTAAAACCCTCTCATTTAATATTTCACTTAAATTTTTTCCTGTGGGTTTTGTGGTCTCATTTCTTATATATGGTTCTTCTTCCATTGATGCAAATTCTTCTTTCATCTCTTGTAGAAGATTAATGATAACTTTCTGGAATTTTCATGTCTCTCACAGGCCATATTCCTCGTTCACTTATTCATTTTGGTCCCTGTATTAACTGTCAGAATTGTTACACTAAAAAGCTCTGTGTGTCTGAGGGATATTTAATGGGCTTCAGCATAAGATCATCTGGTGGGCCATTTCATACTCCAGTGTTAGTGCTTATGTCTCTCTCAGAATGATCAGATTGCCCAGAAAGTCCCCTCCAGCCTCTGGCCTGGAGGCTATAAGCCTAGATCCCTGCATCCTGGAAGCTGTGTGAGGGGATAGTCCAAATGGCAGCACGTAGTAGGTACACTGTTATTCAATAACCCATGTTCCGCGTGGCACCCACTTTTCAACCCCGCTAATGCTCTCCAATCTTGAGATTTTTTTTAACCCTCTTAAGAGAAAAGAAAGCCTCTAATATTCAGCTAGGATGTGATAGTAGGTGGGTGGGGGAAGAGGGTCTTACAGATTTTTAAATATACTTCCAACCAGTCCTCCTGCTTTAAACCCCCTTTGCAGAGGTACCTCACGCCACCAAGCCCAGGGATTCTGCAGCTTTCTCTGCTGTTGGCTTCTAACTCAGCTTTACTGAGTCTGCCAATTCAGTTCCCATCTGCTTTCCATCTTCCAAAAAGTCGTTCCTATTTTCTCTTGTATTCTTTATCCTTGTGGGTTTCTGTCTTTATTTTTTAGTCCCTAAACTATTGTTCAAGTGGCATTTTGAGACAGAAGCAGAGCAAAAATGCGTGTGTACAATTAATAATCTTTGGACGTCTATATTTACTTTTCAAAGTACTTTTCCTCATTTGTACCCACTGCATTTCTTACCATCTTATTTTAATCATCCTTGTCCACTATATCATTGCCTTTAAGTCTGATTCAACATGATGTATGAAGTAGCTGCTAATAGCCAGGCACTATAATGAGCATTGTGGGTACACAAATTCGGGAATAAACCCCGCCTTGAGGAACTTTGGTGGCAATAATAAGAAAGCCATAAAGTTATTTTGAAAGTTACTTTGCTGAACTTAAATGTATCTTCCAGTTCTCAGTCTTCTCATCTGCCTTTCGGTTAGTTTAAAATTGCCAGTGCTTACCATTTTTTCTGTGTCTTCCAATGCCAACAACGTGATGATAGCCCCTCTGGTTTTATATTCGATGTGTGCTTACATTTTGCCTCCTGTATTTATCAGCCTCTCTGTCACGCTTTGTGTCTCTGTACCACTCCATCCCTACTATGCACTACACTTAGTGCATCTTCTTGGTCCTTTTCGCGCTCGACACACTCTTACCATGAGTAAAACAGGTAAGAAATCGTCTGTTCTTCTCATCTTTACATCTGCAGTTGCCTTGTTCCAAACAAAGAAGAAAAGACATAGTCCTTGCTTGAGGGAAGCACTTGCCTTAGTAGAGAGGTGGATGTATAACCAATAACTTCAGAATAGTATAGCATGTGCACTAATACATGCAATTAGAAATGACTTACTCTTCAGAAAACTTCCTGAAGAGTGTGGCAGCTGAGCTGTTTTGAAGGATAGTTAGGAGTTGAGCAGGTGCTTTCTATAATATATTCTGGTTATCAGTTACTTCCTATATTGTAAGCATAACAATGAAGTATATTTGAACACTTCTTGAATACTTAATGCCAAGAGCAGTGCCTGGCACACAGCAGAAGCTCGATGAATAAGGAATGATGCAAAGATATAAAAGAAGCAGAAATTTGAGGTAAACCTATATTGCTCACAGAACTTTCCCTGAATTCAATAGATCAATAGATAAGGAAGTAAAACATATGGTAGAATCTGACTCTCCCACAACAATTTTGATTACCTCATGTTATTTACTGTTTTATTCTTTTCTAAAGAAATAACATGTTTTTAAAAATCCTATTTGCTTTCCCAAATTACCTGGCATGTGTCTACTGATTTGATTGGAAGTTACTGAATTTGATAAAACCTTCCAACCCATTCACCTGTTTCTCCTCTTCCAAAAGAATTCCATTTTTGTAGTGTGCAAAAAAACAGGAAAAATTTGGAGCTTTAACCTGAGACTCAGAGCTGACCTTCAGTGAGAGGGTTGAAAACAACACAAGGAAATTGTTGCTCTTTGGGTTTATTTAGGAAGAACCTGAGCTGGAAAGCCTGCTTTCTCGGCAGACGTGGGACATACATGCAGAAAGTCTGCTGAGGTTACTTGCTTATAAAGGAAGTTGTTGATCTGGAGTGAATCCCATTTACATCCATTTTTGTATTCTGGATTTCAGGAAGACAACAGAAGGATAAATGGAGGATTACTGAATCCACAGGTGGGCCTCAGAATTGATGTGTACTCCTATATCATTAATTTAAATATAAATACCTGGAACAAGTGATGATTATCAGTCAGTGGGATTCTGATGCCAACTTCCAATTCCTCCTGGGAACTTTGAAGTACTCTATTAAGGGCACTTAAAAAAAAATAGTTCTATTTAGGGTTAGTCAGGATTTCTCTGTTTTGCACCATCAGGCCCTGGTAATCCTCCTTTAAAAAGGTCAAAAGAGTCCAGCCTCCCAGCCTGCCCTCTGTGGATGAGATATGCAGGCTCGACTTCAACCCACTCTGCCCACTTTGCTGCCCAGTCCCTCAAAGCATTGAACTTTTCTATCCCTTATTATTGGATTATTTGCTTCTTGTGTTTGTATGATCTACAAAATACCCAATGACAGTTCAATTTTTTTAAATATATTTGTTTAATGCCACGTTGTCTCGGTGGTCAGACGTGTGTAGCTGGCCACTGAACCTGAAGGCCAGCTTCGTACCTTCTGGCTTGGAGACCTTAGGAGGCAGGCTACTCAGCCTCTCTGAGCTCAGTTTTGTCATCTGTAAATTGGAAATATGACTAGTGCCCACCCAACCTGTTGGGTCTAAAGACACAATGAGCTAGATGATCCATGGGAATACCTGGGCCAGAGATCATAAATAGTAATTCCTTTTCCCTTTCTCCTCCTTCTACTGTTACTGTCATTGTCATCACTGTCATTATTATATTATTTGGAGATGTCCTGCTCTAAGTACAGGGGTTAAAAAAAAACAAAAAACCTGAAAACCTGTGCAGGGTAAAATTATTGACTTTGAGGAACTCAAACTCCATTAGTAAAGAGGTATAACAATGTAACGAGTGCAGTAAGAGATGCATTTCTAGGACATACAAGAGCAGACTTATGGGAATAGAGAAAGGAAAGGGGGGTACTGGCAGAGGAACCCCATCTAGATGATATCCCAGAGTTGGCATTCTTTCTTTGCCAAAATGAGTAGCATATCTATGCTGGAGTCAATACCATGCTTTAGACATATGCCTAATCTAGTCTAGCTGTGAGTTCACAGTTCTATGTCTTTGATGACGGTCTTTACCTTAACCTTTAAAAAGTAATGCGTGATATCGGTCATGTTTGGGAGAATGTATTGAAGTAAAAGGAGGAGAAAAAGGTCATGTTTCACACTGTTATGCTTTTAGCGTATTTCTTTGCAGTGCTTTTCTCCACGCATGGCGGTTTTCGGTTTGGTTAGGGCCTTACTTTAGGAAAGCGCTGCTTGGTAGCCACCACGCCAGCTAAGGACTGGTGTCCACAGAATGACTTTTCCCCTCGTTCAGTGTCTGAGCTACCAGTGACTGGGAGGAGGTGTGTTGGTGGAACATCAATAGCGTTCCACTCCTGTTTATTGCGCAAGGTGCACTTGGCCAACCCTAGAATTTTCCCGGAGCACCATGGGACAATGAGGAAGGAGGAAGAGACTCTGAGTGCTATGAACTGCCTTTACCGTAGCGGCAAGGGTTTGCTTCCCAAGGGTGACCCTGTCTTCCCCTGCTGTTGGCCCAGGAGCCCAGGCCTAGCATGATGAGAGACAGAGGCAAGAGAGAGAGAGAGAGGGAGAATTTTGACAGTGATGTAGTTGACCTAAAAATATAGACTAATTCCTACCTCTATAATTTCAAAACAAATAATTTTGTAAATAACTTGTTTGTTTGTTTTTTAAACCTGAGGTATTAATAACCTTAAGGAGGCAAGGACCAAAAAAGTGATTATTTATTGAGCTCTCACTATAGCCCATTCTTGTACTGACCTAGTCATACTTTACCTCTTATAATTCTTATCCCTGGAAGGCAGAGCTATGGGTACAGATGAGGAAACGGAGGCACAGGAAGTTTCAGTTCCTGGGTAGGCCATGTGATTAGACAGTGGTAGGACTACCATACACGCCCCTCAGAGAAGATCCAATTTCTCTAATAAATACTCTTTTAGCTGCGCATACTTCCGCTTATCTCACTGGTAGTGTTAAAGGTGATTGCGTCGTGTTAACTGAATTTGCTTCACCCCTACCTGCCCCACTGGAGGAGCAGCTCTCCGAGGTCCTAAGCTCTGATGTGAGCTGACTGCTGTATCTGTGGCACAGGTCACAGGGCGAAACATCACAGACCAATAAGTACTCACTCAATATACAAATGAATGAATGAGCGAAAGAGGGGTCTCTCTCTAATTTCCAAATTAGTTATTTTCAAATTCTGCTAGTTATTTTCAAATATGCTACACTGTACTTCAGTTCTTTGGAAACGGTGTTTAAGCTGTGACCAGGGGCACAAGGTTGCTTCAATACAAAGGACTATTAAGGTTTAAACAATTTAGTCTTCCTCTTCATGAAAACTAAAAGACTACAATGTTTCTCCAAATCTATTGAAGTTATAGGACATAGAATTTATGACAAGAAAATGGAGGGTTCAAAACCATAAAATCTGGGTAAAAGTGAAGGCAACTCTTGAATATTTTATTCTAAGTGTTAAAACATGATTAGGAAAAGAACTTTGCAATTCACCATTTATACTTTAATAGTCTTGACATCCTGCTATAGAGCAGAGGGAGAAGACCTAGAAATGGATGGAAAACATCAAGCCCCAGCCTAGGAAATCTGAAGATTTGTAGGAATAGTTATTGAGGAGTATCTTCCTTTCACCAAAGCAGTGCCACGTGCAATGCTCCCCTTTAAACGAAACTCATTTCAATGGAAGGCAAAGGAGCCTTTGCTCCATGGCCCGGTGAGCCCCCTGGCAGTCAGTGAGTGGCGCTCTGCAGTGAGGTTAGGTGCAGAAGCAGCGGCGTTCTTTTTCACCTGGTTGTGTTTGTAAGTGCGAGGGTCCCTCGCTCTCATCCCTGGAGAGAAGGCTGAGCACCAGAGAAGTGCTCAGAAAGGGACTGACCACGGGGCTCTGCTGGCTGCACGTTGGAGCGCTCAGAGGCTTCCGTCCTGAAGGTTGCCCCCGCCACTTCTCTTCCATCCTAAAGGCTGCCCTCCCCGAATTCGCTCCTCCCCCTCTGCACCAAAATTACATGTCAGCAGGCAGCAAGACGCCCTTGGTCCAACCCTTGTCTATTGTTGGTGTTGTTTGCTATGAAATTTTTAAATTGACATTGAACATATACCGTAGCCAGATTCTGTGCTAAGTACTTCATCTGGGTTATTATTAACCTTTATAGTCATCCTATGAGGTAGCTCCATGGTATTATGATCTCCATTTCCTAAAAGAGGAAATTGGGAAGTGGTTTTATTTATCCACGTTAAACAATATGAGTTAGAAACTGAACTAGTCCCCAGAGAGTGTGAAGAGGAGCCCGCATTTTAAAGTGGTGTATGTACTATATTCTGTCTCAGGGACTATTTCTTGCCTGGACAATTGCCACATCCTCCTGGCTGGACTTCTTGACTCCAGTCCAGCCCCAAATATTCCATCCTCCATAGCAACCTCCAGGTGAGCTTTTACAAAATGTGACTTAGTGCTCTTTCTATATACGCAAACGTCAAAGTACTTATAAACTCCTTAGACTTGTCACCCTTTTAAAACTACCAGACTTGAACTATGAGAGCAGTACAATGTAAATTGACAACTTGGATGTAATGAGACATAAGATGTGTTGAACATGAATCTTTTGGCTTAGTTTTCAGGGCAAATTTCAGAGCGTTCTACTTCCCGTGCTGACCCGGAGTTAATTGCTTTCATCTCAGATCTGATCCCCCTTCTCCTGTCCTTCAGGGTCCCGACTCTTGGCTCCTGCGTCAGACCCGTGCCCAGCTCCTGCGTACTGCTTTGCGCTCGACACTCCAGCCATGACACACAGTGGGGAGTTCCCACATGCCTCCGGGTGTACACTGTTTCTGATGCCTTTAGGGCTCATCCATCAAACCTACGTGATGGACTGCTAAAAAGATCCTGGAAAAGTGTCACCTCCTTGGAGAAGCCCTCCCTGGTACCCCCAGAAACTACCATCCCCTGGACTAGTTATGTACTTCGTACACATTTCTAGAATTGTACTCATCTTATACCGTGACTGATTTGGGGCACATGTCTTTCCAAACAACTGTGAACTTCTCAAGGGCAGGGACTATGTGAGAACCATGATCATTTTCACCCTGCTACAACAGATTCAGAGAAGTACAGCAACTTGCCCCAAGTCACACAGCTTGGTCTCCAGGTATGATAAAGGCTCCAACAGCACGATTACTCTCCAAAGGCGCAAGCTGAGTGTTTGCTGTTCTGAGATTTCAGATGCTGGCTTGTTTCTTTCATCATCTATGTCCTTTGATGACTTAGCACCTGAGAGGAGAGTCTCAAAAGGCCCAGGTGCTGGTGGCTTTATGTAGGACCTTGACTTGTTAGTGCCTCCCTTGCTCTGGGCCTCAGTTTTCTCATCTGTCAGTGAGGGGGTTGGGCCACATGGCATTGAGCCTCCTTTGACTCAGTCCAGTGTGTACGTGTGGCTCACAGCTCCTAGGTGACTTTGCCAGGTCAACAACACATGCTTTGCCAAAAGAGCTGAGCCAGGCTGTGGAAATGGGCAGAGGAAAGAATGGCTCCTTCACACAGGTTGTTTGCACGGGGCCAGCATTATCGCCAGAGGAAATTGACTCAAGGAGATAGCACATTAGTATCAGAGAAAGGAAGCCTATCTATGGGCAGCCCCCGCAGTCCCAGCCCTCTTTGCCAATGGTGCCTCGGGCTGGGTAGCTGGCCTTCCTGACACCCAGTGAAGATGGTGCCAGGCCCAGGATAGGTCACTGTGGGAAAGTGTAGACAAGGGTCAGGCCCTGGGAACTTCTAGGGCTCAAACAGGCTCAGTCCCTTTCTGTAGCCCCCATGACACCCAGGCAACCAGACCTCAGACTCTGTCAATTCTACAATCACTCTGACCAAGAGGGGCGATACGTCCCCCAAGAAAGACTCTGCTGTTCCTACAGTGCCTGGTTCTCTGCCCTGCGCTGGTCTTATCTGGACCCCTGCCCTTCTACCCCATGCACTCCACTGTGGGGCCAGGGAACACATTTCCCAGAACTGGGGAGCATTGGACAGAAAACACTGAAGCAGCTTCATCCTATCTCTCAGAAGCAACATCAAGTTTTTCTAGCTTCTTCTATCACCTTTTCTGGGCCAAATTCACCTTAGGCATCAAACCTCTGTTCGAGGGTCACCTCCTCCAGGGAGCCTTTCTTGACTTCTCATAATCTACATTGGACACCGAGCCTGGTACCTCCTTCTACCTTGGTGGTATCACTCTGTATGTGTCATGGGTTGTGAGAACTTTGAGAAATCATTTTTTCCCCTCTCACTCATCCATGCGTTAATTAAGCAACTATTTTTGTGTGCTTACTCCCTGAGAGACACAAAATATTGGAGGAAAAGAAAAACAAACCAGAAATGATCCCCGATGTCATGGTACGTACAGCCTCGTAAGGGAGTTAAGTAAATCGTCTTCCAGTACATGAAAAACTAAAACTTGGTACTAGGAATGGCAGCTTCCTGGCACATTGAATAGCAGGAGAATTTGAGAGAGTCAGCTTGGTCAGCAGAATCTTTTCTGGAGAGGTCCAGATGGGCCCAGGAAGACCTGGGAGGATAGGCAAAAAGATCAGGGAGGGTCACTCATGCCTCAGTGATCCTTGTATCCTCAGCATATCTCCCCAGGCCTAGGGCCTGAGTTCCTCAGTATATGTTTATACATATTGAAGCTGCATTTTCTGCAAAGTTGGTTCTGAGGCAATGATCCAGTTACTGCGTGGATCCATTTGCCCTGGAACTCTCTCCGTGCATATTTTCTGGGAAATATCCCTGTCTTGCCCATACTATTTCTCCTCAAGATCCGCAGTCTTTGATCTAGCCCTGGCCTGGAGCCCACGGCTATCCCATCTGCTGCAGATTTTCGCATGCCCTCTGTCTGTGAGGTCTCCAAAGTTTACCTGCACAGCTACTCTCTTTCTCCAAAGAACCCATGTGGATTTCTACCTTTTCTGGTCTCTCGTGCCCGTGCGACCATATGCCTGAGCTATCTGACCTTCTCCACCGCCGTAGTCCCAGCTATTGCAATGCCCAGCTTACTGATAGGCTCGCCTGAGTCTGCTCCCCGTTTCAGCCAGGGCTTCCCGGTCTCCAGGGAACAGGATTCGTTCTGGGACCCAGACATCCTTGATTCATGCAGCAGATCAGCCATGCCCAGCACTGTTCTGGGACACTACCCCAACTTTTCTTAATATTGAGATCATCACAGCCAAAAACACATTTCGTTAATCAGTGCTCTTTTTCCAAACTGGAGCCACTCTGATCAAGATTGAAAATGTGCCCCCATTGTAAGTGGCTACTGTTTCCAATTACATATGCTTCTCTCAGCCACCATGCAATCTGTTCACTTCATGCTGGTTTGCAAGAGCTGTTCGCACCAAACCATTGACAGCCACTATCTAAACTGAAACCATCTGCTTAGCCATTTGCCATGCACGGCTGGGTCTTACAGGCTTACCCAGTTGAGGCCCTGTGGAGCAGTCCATAAAACAAGCATGAATTAACGCAGCCTGTTTTTATTAAATGTCTTGCAACTGATGGGAAGATGGACAAGCCCGTCTGGCAAGGATAATGGTCAGTCCTCGCAGCATCTGAAGCCTTGGACAGACTCCAACAGCATCCTGCATCTCAAGAGCATCGAGTGTTTCAGGAGTGTGGTCGTGCTTAGAAACAGTTCGTCTATAAAAGCCTTTTTAAAGATTTTGTGGTTTCTCCCTTCTTGTGAAATAGAGTTTATTGGTGAGCTCTTTAGCCATAACTTATGCTGCTTCTGTTCGATACTACTTGAACGGACATTCAGAGAGAAGCAGGTAAGAATGACTGGGACATGAGTATCTCTGTTGCTGTGACCAACTCTGGAACATCAGGGCAGGGAGGTTTTCTTTTACTCCTACAGAAAGTCTGCACAACCGTCAGATCTGGCTTATTCAGTAACCTGGAATATTCTTCCTTGCACTTCATCAAAAACCTTGGTCAAGGAAGTGAGGCTTCAAAGTGAGAGGGTATCTTGACCCACTTGCACCAGCCCCAACTTTGTGGCTAGAAGTGTTCCAGTGCCTTGGAAAAGAAAACATCAGCTGTCACATTCAAGGGTGCTGCCAGTAACTGAGTTGATTTTGCAGCCCTTGTCTACTCTGATCCCAGGGTCGTCAGGCAACTATATATGCACATTGCAGATGACTCCCTTAGAATGACTTCCAGGAAATGAGACTAGTCCCTCGGCCCATTCTTTCGACCAAGTTTAAGGCCTCTGATGCCAGTAACCATGGTGCTTTCTGGAAGGTTGTTACCAGCGTACCCTGAGGCCTGCAGGGCAAGGACTTGCTGGTGTCCCAAAGCCTGGCTAGTACAGTGATGCACTGCAGGAGAGTAGCAGAAACTCATCCTTTTCATAAACCTGGAGACACACTGGGAAGACCCCCAACCTGAGATTGGAAACCCCATCTCCGCCATTGACCCTGGCTGACATCGGGTTAGTGCTTGCCTCTCTCTGGGCCTCCATTTTCCCACTTGTGCAATGCAGAAGACAGAACGGATGATCATGTACACCTTTTCAACTCTAATTTTCCTCAACATTTGGGGAGAATATAGAACCCCTTCAGGCATTAGGTGGCTCAGAATATCAATTAGACAAATTTCCATATGATGTCTCCAGTTGTATAAAAAAAGTAGCTGGGGAATTGTCTCTGAGAGGTAAGTTTGGGTTTTCACTCTATCTTAATTTGCTGTATGGGAGATGTTACAAAATCATTTCTCCTTTCTGAGCTCTGATTTCATCATCTGTGGAAGGCAGATATAACCTTACAGGGATTTTAGAAAGGTCAAATGAGATAACATCTATAAAACATGGCACATAGTGGGAGCTCAACAAATAGTCGTTCTCTTTATACTATCTTTTAGTGTAATTTTGCTTATATTTGGGATAGCTATATATTTAGCTTTATTGGAGTATTATTGATAAACAAAATGCACACATTTGACGTATACATATTGTTGAATTTGGACACACACACACACACCTGTGATACCATCACCATAATCAAGGTACTAAACATATTCATCACCTCCCGAAATGTGCTTGTGTTCTGTTTGTGTGTGTGGTAAAAGCATTTAACATGAGATTTATGGTTTTAACATATTTGAAAGTGCACAATACCATACTGTTAAATATAGAAATTGTGTTTTACAGCAGATCCTCCTCCTACTCTTGAGTCAAGAATAATAGAGTTTTGTTGTTGTTGTTGTTGTTATATTCTGCATATAAGTGAGATCATGCGATATTTGCCTTTCTGTGTCTGGCTTGTTAAAGCACCTCTAATTGACTATTCAAAATTCCTGAGCACCCAGGGGCCTCAGGATCCTGGCTTTTTATCCTAGGCACCTGCAGTTTCCAGTATCTCCTAGCTTAGCCTCCCAGCCCTGAGCACCACCCACCCACGTCCACGTGTTTCAGATTTAAATTGGATTTGAGAGCTCCATGCCTGTATGCCCTCTGTATAACTAGAGGTACCACCATTGCATGGGTACAAATCTGTCCCTGACATCAGAGGTTGGCCTCAGCGGCTTTGATGTTGCAACAGTTTACTAATGTCTCTGTCAGTTCAGGGAACTCTTGGAGCTAAACACTGATTGATTAAATGATGAATTCATTCTGCAGGTTGGCATCTGTTCACCACACATTTACCAATGTGGACTTCCTTGGGTGATAGGGTTACAGAGATGAATGAGTTACTACCTGCCCTTTGAAGTTCCTAGACTAGTGGGTGAGAGAGAGGCCCAGGTAAACAAATAATTACAATACAATGTGATAAGTGCTGTAATTGAGGCAGAGGCAGGAGCTTTGGGAGCACAGCAGAGGGAGTGATTCATTAGGTGGGGCAAAGAAGTTGAGATAGGCTTCCTAGAGGATGTGACATTTAATTTAGATCTTAAAATCTGAGTAGAAATGCGTTAAATAGATGATGAGGAAGAGGATGCTTGATTATAGGGAACCGCTCGAACGAAGGCATAGAGATTGAAATAAAGAGGTTAGTTTATTTTTGGGAAAGGCAGGTAGGAAGCCTGGTCGGAAATGAAGCAGGTCTGTAAGTTGGGACAAGCTGAGGGGCTGGAAGCCCATCCTGCAGGTTTACTCTGTCTAAAATGGTAGCATCAGACGGGTGTAGCTCTTTACGTATAAACTAATTAAAATGGAAACCTCTGTTCCTCAGTAGTACTATTATATTTCAGTACTCAGTAGGTTGACATGGCTAATAGCTACCTTATTGCATGGAGCAGTTAGAGGCCATTTTCATCATCTCAGGAACATTCTATGGATAGTGCTGTTGTGCATGATGTAGACTAGAGTGAGTGACAGCTTTCGAGGGTACAGTCGCAGAGAGAGGGTACAGTCCGTGGTGTGTAGAATGGATTTGCCATAGGTATAAGCAGAGGTGAGGAAAATGGTGAGGAAGGTATTGCAACATTCTAGACAAGAGATGATGGGAACCAGACTTGGAGCAAGGACTGTCACTATGTGGGAAGGAACCAAGGCTACCTTGCTTATGAAGTATCAAGAGGCAAAAGACTATGGTCATCTCTGCAGTTTGCCAGTTGGGAGCTGATGAGAGTTAGAGGAGAATCGATGTCATCTTCTGTCATGACACCCTTTGGCTTGAAGCCTCAACCTTTAAGCTTTCCCCCTGGCTCTGGGGGTATGGGCAAATTCCCAAGTGCCTGTGAGCTCTCTGCAAGCGCCCTGCCCCTGCTTGCCTCTGTTTTGTCATGCCATTGGGTCTTAATCAGATGCTATCTCATTTGGCCCCTTCTCCACCCATGGCGACCAAAGTTTGGAATTAGAGGATTATGTGGCCAGCCCACGCGTCTGTTTTGCTTGAGTGTCTGGGTTCCATGGTTATAACATAGTAATGGATACCGCAGAAAGGCAGTGGCAGATTGGATGATAAGATGTGGTTCCTTGCCTCCTCCCTGCCTGATAGGATCTCTGTGAACCATAAACAAATTACTTCCATTCACAGTTGACAGGAGGAAGAGCTGCACTCTGCATGGGGAGTTGCTGAGTGCACTGTGGTAAGGAATGTAGACTATTTCTTAAGAATGCAAAGATGCTCTCAGGGAAAGTCCCAGTGCTGTGGGCAGCTTACCCATACCCCAGAATACAGGGCCTCCATAAGGACTCTTCCCAGCCATGTCATACTGGCTCAGCTTCTTACATCATAGACAGTTCCTGCTCTCTTGGTATCTCTCAATCCTTGCCCTGTCCAATGAGCGATGTTAAAGAGCACATGGGGAAGAGGCACCTCTTAAGAAAGAAAGAAATTGTCTGATGGTGCAACACTCATTTTCTAAAACTCCACTCATTCTTGAAGGCCCTCCTCAAGCACTAACTGCTTTGTGAAATCTTCAGATACCTAATTCTGCTCAAATGAAATCTCCTCTATTTGGCACACACCAGCTGCAGTTGGATGATTATGTTCCTGCCCGCTTCCCTACATAATGAGCATTTCTGAGGATGGTTAGGTCTAAGTCAGATTTGCACCTAAAGGACCAGCCCAGAATTCCATCCTGTGAAGGTTCACTAAATTGTATGAATTATGATGCATCACCTCCAACATATCTTGAGGAAAGCAAATTAGAAAACATCTAGGAAAGCGTTCAAGTGAGAACCTAGGGAAGAAAATATTCATTTATTTTAGGCGTTATTGTTTTATCATTCCTTTGTGTGTTCATTCATGCATTCTTTCTTTCTTTCATTTATGCATTTCCTCCATTACTGTACAAACATTTTCTGAAGCTCTACTGATAGCCAAACAATGTTCAGTATATAGGGAGATTAGCAAAATGAAGAGTTTAGAAACTGGTGTGGTAGGCAAAGCTTTACTTAAATAATGGCATCTATGTAGGAATTGCTCTGCTGGAGGAATGTACCAATTGGAGGAAAGGAAATTGCAGGTGAAGGAAATCAGAGAGGCACACGCTCGGTTCAGTGAGGCATCTACACCCTGGGCCTGAAATCCTGGCTCCATAATTAGTAGTGGGGTAGCTTTGGGTAATGTGTCCCTCTTAGCCTCCATGTCCTCATCTTTAAAGTGGGAAGAGATTTTGCGGGGGAAAAATGCAATGGTATTTGCAAAAGTCTTTGTCAGCCTAAACAATTGGGATGGTCTCCGCCTTCTCTGTGCTGGAGATGCACGTGACTAAATGTGTTAAGGAACTTGCAGCCAGAGCAGTGTTCTCAGAGGTCTTTGATGTAACATGTTTTACGTGATTCAGCCCTTGTCCAGAGACCTTTCTCCTAGATTTGGCTTCCAGAGATCAAACAAAATAAGCCTGACTATATTTCACTTTCCTATGGGATGTGAATAATCCAAGGGCTGTAACTGTTTGGGACTGGTATTGGTGAGTAATTTTTCATAGGCTTTCATTGTAAACATATTGAGATACAAGACTGTAAAGGAGCCATAGAAATTTATTGAAAGGTGTACATTGATATTCCCCATGGAAAGTAGATACATACCCAGATAATGATTAGGATTGCTGCTGTTATCATCATTAAGTCAATAGGGAGTTGGAATTATCATGATTGCAAAGGATAGTTATTGATGTTTAGTGTGTTGGTCAAAACAGGAAAGAGATGCTACTGCCACAAAAAAAAAATCTGTATCTTCAGAGAGATAGACAATAAAACTCAGAGATACTAACCAGTTAAATAATACCCTTGTTATTTCTTCTCCTGTGAAGAAAGGACTGGCTGGTTTATATGCTCACTGATTCCTCCCTTCACTCAGAATGAGAACCGATGAGAAGCCGTGTGACATTTTGCTAACTGTCTCGAAGAAGGGTAGGACCACTGGCAGGAGAGAGGGAAGATTCTCACTAGCCTCCCTCTGCAGCTCTCCCTGCTCCTGGCCGATTGAGAACAAACATCTTGGAAAATCAAGAATCACTCTGTTGAAAAGGTCTAATTTCTAAACCATTGACTGAGATCATTGAACTTTTCTAGAACATGCTTGGAAATTGCTTGCCCTCCATGAAGTTATTTAGGACCCTTCTCTTCAAAACAATGGATGACCTTTATATTGCATTTAAGACATCAAAAGCTTTTTATTTTTAATATGTTGGGGAAAACAATGGTAGGTGCTTTTATTAGCCCAGGCTTTCTTGATTTTCAGTTATAGAAATCTACCTTGAAATAACTTAAGTGAAAGTATTTCTTGGCTTATATAACCATGAGAAAGAGATGGCTTAGGAATGACTGGAAGGTGTGGAATATATTTTACTTCTCTATTTATCCCTAGTGTCTTCTCTAGTGTGTTGAGCTAGAATGTACTAGTGAGGCAGGGTATTCTGGAAACCCAGTGAATGAACCTAATGTTTGTAGAACAACCAGATAAAACCTTTAGGTTTCCAATCACATGTCTCTGAACAACAAGCCCGCCTGCTCGGAATGGGTGGTTGAATCTCTAAATTTCTTCAGCCAAGATTTCTACCCTCTCCTTAAGTCCTTCCTTCATCAAGAAACTCACTCCCTTCCAAGACAGCTAAATTTCTCTCCTGAGATTACTGTTAGGGGCCCTTTATTTCTTCAGCCCAATCAGTTCCTTTTCATTAGTACATTTTTTTCAATAGTGCTATCATGCATCATTCATATTATTCAGACTAGAGCTTTCAGTGCTTAATTTATTCTCACTGATTCAGTTCAATTTGATTCAAATAAATTTTGCTGCGCACCCCTGAGTATGTGGAACTCGGCTAGGTTCTGGGCACACAAAAGTGAGCACAATATAGCCGCTGCTGTCAAGATTTTGTGCCATAGAATGTGTCAAGGACATATATTTTTTAAAAAATCACATGCACTTTTGAACAAAACAGAAGCAAATACAAAGTATAAGGGAGGAAGTCCTCAGATGTCCTCCCAGGCACCGGGAACACAGTAATAAATAGAATATTATCATTGTCTTCTGGAAGCTTCAGGACTAGCAGGGAGGATAAAATAATTATTCATTTTAATAAACTTGCAATTACAATGATTATATTATAATGAGCAATAGTATACTGGCAATATATTGTTAATATCATATAAAATCATGTATAACATGAAAATTTTATCATAATAAAATTATTGGTGATTAAGACTATGATGATATTATATATATTATCTGTATTAACATATTTGTTATATAAATATAATGTTTATATCAACATATATACATATAAACCATTTATATACAATATGAGGGAGTGAGCTGTTCCATCACGGGGGAAGGGTGCAAAGGCAGAGGGGGCTTCACAAAATCCGGCAGCTCTATCATTTCTGCTTTCAGACATTCTGCCACCCTCATCCCTGCCACTACCTCACTGTCCCCTCCCAACATTGCCTGCTTTGCTTTCTAGGGTTGACTCCTGCCACTTGCTTAATTAGAAGAAAAGAAAAGGAAAAACATAAACTAGGAAGTGCTGGTAGCATTTCTTGTGATGTCATCTACGTGATGAATATGAACGTATGCATTATCTCTGAGTTATTTCTCCAGAGGGAAATTCCTGCAGAGGCGGGCAGCCAGCTCCCCTGGCCAGAGGAAGCCCGGTGCAGCCCGAAGCCCTTTCTCGTGGCAGCCGGGACCTCAGAGGCAGCCCCTGCGTCTGGACCATTCGGCCTGGATTTCACAGCCCCGGGATTTTAGTGTCAGGGTTGAGAGGGCCATGAGGACAACATTCCGTTGTTTTCTTTTAATTTCCCCAGAGCTAAAGGGTCTACAACATTCTTCAAGACATTTTCTAGTCTCTCGTCGTTATTTAAAGCGGACAGTTCCTCAGTGGTGCAGGTGGCATTTGGGGTGGAAAATGCGTTTGTCGTGCTGGTCCCTCCCTTGATTAGCAGGGTCTCTATCCCTCTTGATCCCTGCCACTAAATATGAGTAGAGCCCCCACCAGCCATCAAGACATTTCCAGCACCCACCTGCAAGAGGAACAGCTCCATTTCGAATTGAAACCATCGGATGATGTCACCCAATTTGGTTTCAGTTGAGCCTCAATTATTGACTCACTCATGTGAACCTTACGAGAACAAAGCACCTAACCCTATTGTGCACCTGTAATTGTCGCGCACTGTGAGGGCTGCAGACAGGAGGAAGATGCTTGCCGAGCTCTTACCCCAAGCACAAAGAAAAGAGGTACACAAACATGCCCTTTGTTCACTAATTTGAAAATACACGCCGAATATCTGTTTAGCCTGTGCCAGGGCCTGTGACTCAGACACTGTCCCATGGACACAGGACAGAATGGAGTGCAAGCACCACATGAACTCAGGAGAGAGGGCATCCTTCCCAGAGTGGGTCTGGAGGTTTCCTGGAAGAAATGGTTCAGGTAATACCTGGAAGGATTTGAGTAGCTAGAGACTGGTGATGCTGGGGGTCGAACAACCCAGGAGGAGAAAGCCACACGTGGGAGTAAGATTGCAGGTGACCTACCTTGACCAGAGTGACAAGTGGAAATGTGTGAAAAAGGCATCAGGAAATGTGAGAATAAACAGTTTGAATTCAAGGGAAGTTTGGTTTACATTCTTTTGGCCCCTGAAGGGATTCTAAAAGGTGTATTTATCCCAGGCCCAGAGGCTGTCATGTACTTGATAGCAATTCTTAGGCATTCCCCTCCTCCTCCCTGCACACCTGTTCTCACACACAGCACACACGTGCATGAGTACACACTCATTCATGTACCTTTCCCCCTTTTTGGGGTAAAATATCCTTTGTGCATTTATTCTCACAGGAATCATTTTTCAGTCCAAGGGGAGCATATAGAGACTTGCAGAGACTTTATGTGGCCAGCATGGTGACTCGTATGAATGAATTTGCATCTGGATTGTGCAGGTTCACTCCGGCTCACAAGAGGCCCCAGCACTTCCGGGTGTCCACCGTTACCTCTTTCCTTGGCACTCTTGGGGTCGAAACTCCTGTGCTCGACCTTCATGGCCTCCTATCATTGGGCCTCCACCTGCTTTGCCAGCTCATCTTCTGCAGGTACCCTCATGTACCTTCACCCCACCCACCCTGAGCTGAACAGTTTGATGTCACTCCCCTCTGCCTGGTTTTCACGACTGATTCCTGGTCTTTCAGCAACCAGTTCATACCCCACCCACCTCCTCCCTGCACTTCCAACATCAGTTAGATGCCATTTACCTACCATCCCCTACACCCATCCCGATTTCTTTCAGTCAAGACCCCAGCCCACATCTTGATACTCTTTTAAACTACTCCAGCCCTTTTTATGCTTTTTAACATTTATTGTCTGAATTTTTCATCTGAATGCATAGCACACATGGTTGCGCAATCAGTTTTATTTATATATATAGAAAAATTACACTCCCCATTGCCCTCCAGCCATGCTGACCAGCTTCGAGGTCCATCCTGCCCCAGTACCTTTATGCCTTCTTCTCCCTTTCCCAGAATGCAATTCCCACCTTCACCCCCTGCCACCCAACCCTTCTCCTGACCTCCCTTCACTAAATCATCCCCTACTGTTCTTCCATACCACAGCCCAGTGATCATTTTCTCAGAAAGCTGGACTTCTCTCAGTAGTATAGATCAATTTCACGTATTATCTGTTTCACCGCACCAGTATTTGCTCCTTTGTATTTATCTTGGTAGCTTTTTGATTAGATGTATCTGCTCCAATAAATTGTAAGTTCAAGTAAGCAGGATACTATATTTGGTCTTGCCCACCACTGTTGCTGCTCCAGCATTCACCATGTAGCTGTCCCAGTGGCGCAGTGACCATTGGGTGTCAAATATATACGTGAACAAAGAGGTGGACTTTCTGTGGTGTGAAACCTAATGTATCACACCTTGGGATCTCCATGATTTCGACTTATAATGATTGATAAGTGATAAGAAATAATGACTAGAATAGATTTTTAACTCCAACCTATTTTTAGCCTGGAAAGTTCTAGTCAAGAAAAAAATGACAGTTTTGTTTTTAGGTTAGACATTGAAGATGCAAATTTTGAGAGAATTTTGTTTACCTTCAACGTTGAGACTTGCTGTAGGCATGAGACCTTATACGTGGACTTGGCTTCAAAAGGGCACTATACATGACTCATCCAGGAGAGATTTAAAAATGTGGTTTCTAATCAAATCATCTGTAGAGCTATCAGGTGCTTCCTATGAATTCTGCAGCAATTAAGATTCCACCATGAGATATCGGTTATTAGGAGCTTTTCTCATAATCCTGTCAGTCCTCCTGGAAATAGAAACTCTTTTAAGCAGCCATTCAACTGCACTGATTTATTAAAATCAAATGACCTGGGGCCACAATTAGGATTCCATACTGATGAAATGCTTTCTGGTAACTCCTTTGCTCTGTAGGTCAGAGAATAAATTTACAATTATTAAGATTAAGTCTTCGTTGTACATATTTACAAATGTAGAAGCAAAATGTAGTATCAGCCACAAAACTAGCTGTCCTTGAACTTCAGAGAATAAATTTACAATTATTAAGATTAAGTCTTCTTTGTACATATTTACAAATGTAGAAGCAAAATGTAGTATCAGTCACAAAACTAGCTGTCCTTGAACTTCATACCCAGGGTTCACCTATCTGTAGCCATTACCTGAAGGTCCTGGGCCAGAGGAAGAAGTGAAAACTTAGGAAGCCAGGCTTCAGTTCTCCACTAAGGCTGCTGAGCAAACTCTTATAACTAGACATCCCATTCTGTGAGGGGCAGAATATGCTGGCTTGAGCTGTGGCCTTCAATCAATGACAGGATTCTGGACAGAAGGAGGGGGCACATTACCCAGTGACTACCCTCCTGCCTGCAAAGCAGCAGGTACCAGGCCCAGGGAAATGCCAACATCAGAACAAGTAAGCAGACTGACACAGCGCAGTTCCTATTCATGCCACAAAGTCCAGGATAGCATCCTCTGTACCTCACTGGTTTCTGACTCTCCTGCCCATCTTCTTCCCCAAGGCCCTCGTGTCTTGTGCTTCACAAAATATCCTCCCAGACATCTTGTCTTCTTCCTGATTGCAGCCCACAAACCTGGCTTCATTCACACAGATCAAACACCTTACGCATTCTTCCCTGCACTCCACATGCATGCTCCATGCAAAGAATCCAGAATCCTCCTCATTATGTCCATTCCTAGAGGTATTTCTCAGCTGCGATGGCTGGGTGTTAAAGGTGGGGTTGGGGGCGGGGGGCAGTGGGGAGACATCACTGTGCTGTCACAGATTGAAGGACTGACCCTTCCAGGCTGATGATATGGAGTCTTCCCTCCAAACCAGCCTCATGGCAGTCATGGTGATCTTTTGGAAATAGCTCCTACCCTGTCCTCCTCCTCTCCCCTTTTGAACAACGTTAGATGTTTCTACAATGTAAAATTAACAGACCCAAGATCTTTAAGCTAGCGGTATTCATTGACCTTTACCCTTTCTTCCCAGTGTCACTGTCTATCATTCTCCCTGACTCTCCTGTCCTACACTCCCACACATCAATTGTCTTTAGGGTCCCTGCCATGGCAACCTTTTCCCCGCCCCTCTGTGCTTTGATAATGCTGTTCTATCTGACTTAAATAAACTTATGCTTGTGCAGAGGTGGGCAACCGTGGGTTTATAGTTGTGACTATGTGAAACACAGGTTTTAGTCTTGTATTATTATTTATTAGTTATTATATTATTTTCATATACATTTTCATGAAAAACTATAAACCTACTTTTTCCTACCTCATATATCTCCACCTGGAAAACACTTCTGCCTTCAAGACACAGATCTCAGACCCTTTGCCTTCTTCCTCTCTTCCCGACCCTCTTCACTTCCAGATGCAGGGATTACTTTTCCTACGCTCTCTTAGCTTCTAATTCCACCTCTACTTAGTTTCTAAATTTCCATTAGTAACAAGAAGATCCTGAGATGTCAGATACGAGTATGGGGTCTGAAAGCCAAAATTAAGTTATCAGCATAGCAAGGAGAGAAAAATTTGAGTGTATGGTGACACCAGCCATTGAGCATGGATGAAATGGAGGTACGAAGGACTGTACCCAGATTCAAAGTCCTATTTAAGAGTAAGGGCAAAGGGTTCAATCCAAGGAGGCCACATAGAAAGGGAGAAACCAGATACCCTGAAGCCAGACAAGAACAGGGAACTGTGCGAAACACTATGGGAATGTGGAGGCTGGAAAGAAGCAATTATATTTGTAGGGTTTGGTACAGGTCTGCTTTCACTGAGGAGATGACATTTGAACTGAATTTTGGTGAATTTGGGCTTGTCAGTCTCCAAGGGAAAAAAGGGTAGCCCGAGCCTTTGTCATCAGTGTTCCCAGCACACAGGAGATAAATAAATTACACCACAGAGTGAGGGAGTAGCTGCTCTACTTATTTCCTGGAGAAATGTTATCACTGCATTTTGCAATTTTGATAATCGTTTGCAATTTGTCAGAAAATTACGTGGAAATAATGATAAAATTTTTCTAGGGTTTTTCTTCAAGCTGATTCATACTCATGCATACTTAAGTTCACAGATTCAGGCAGGTTCATAAACTCTGATTTCAGAATCAAAATGAGGAACCTATTGGGTCATTCTGGAATAAAGATAGCATCTACTATTTATACAGAGATTTATAGAAGAGTATCGGCTGGCACTTTCAGCGTATTGGTGTTCTCTATCCATAATCTTATTTAATCTTCATAGAAAATCTACTATTATCCACTATCACCCACATTTTACAGATAATAAAACTGAGGCATAGAGACAGATACGTAACTCACCCGCGATCATATAATACAAACATTTGAAGTTGATGCTAAGGGCCCAAGCTGTGATTTGTCTCCATCCCACCCCCTCAGCCACTGCTGAATAAGAGTGGGTAGATTCTGTTAAGAAAATTCTTCGGCAAGAGCTGTTCCAGTGCTAAGTTCTTTTCAACTCAAAACAAGCGATGGGACTTCAATAGGACCACTTGGGGGAGCTTTGAAGTGTGTTCCCTATTTGGTTGGTGCAGAAACTGGTGTCCCTTCTGCCTGGGGCATCTAGTGAGTGACAGACTTGAGAGCCAGAAGAGCATGTTTGCTTTGCATCAGTCTGATTTCCCAGGTTGTTAGAGCAAGAGAGCTGTGGGCCATATGGGAGAGAATATTCTGTGAGTGTGGGAACAGGGTGGAGAGGGAGCATAAATCAATGGCGTTATTTTGAGCAGGGGTCATGGTGGTTGGGAGGCTGGGGCCATCCAGAATCCTAGGATTGAGAAAAGAGTTGAAAGGGACCATTAGAAGAGTGCTATGTCTACCCCTACCTAGGAACAGCAAAATAAAGGAGCCTAGGAAGGAACTTCTAAAAATCAATAAAAATCTAGACATTTGCCTGGCCCAGAGAGCCCAGAGACAGCTTAGAATGGAATTTGTTCCAAGGACTGTCTCTTTGTCTCTCCTTCTTATTTCTCCTCAACGAGAGATTTTGGTAGAAACCAAACAGAAACCAGCAAAGGGATTAGTGGTGAGGGGAAGGGTGGAGGTATAGCTGGAGAAGTGTAAGGAAAAGAAATAAAGAAGGCAACTTGCCCTTTATTCCACTGAAGGCTTCAGACTCAAACATCTCAAAATGGGGTGGGGAGATGGTGTAACACTGAACCAAACTGGGCATTAAGATTCATTTCTGAGAGTGGACACATTATGGTTTGGGATTGAGATTTTGGTTTTAAAATAAAGGTCCATTGCAGTCTGACCTACAAGGAAATGAACAGTGTAAGATGTGTTGGGCCTTGCAAGCAGAGGATATAATCATTCCACTGGCACTTCTTAAAGGTAGTGTGGGGAGCAAAAATAAAAGGAAGACGTATCTGCAGCAGTCCCAGGAGTTCTACTACACAAACCCCACTTTAAAAACACTTCTGGGAGGAATTCTTCCATAAAGACAAAAAATAAATCCAGGAGGGAAATTCAAGAAGTGTGGAATGAAAGATAATCAAGTAACCTAATAATAAAGTTGTTCTTTTCAGGGAGGAAGGGAGGAAGGGAGGGAGGGAGGGAGGAAGGAAGGAAGGAAGGAAGGAAGGAAGGAAGGAAGGAAGGAAGGAAGGAAGGAAGGAAGGAAGGAAAAATAGTTTAGGATTACAATTTTAGACAAATAAATCACAGCAGAGATGAGGGTAAGAAGAGGGGATAGAGACAAAATTAACATAAGAATATGCTAGACCATCTTTCTTATTCATGCAAGACATAAATACTAACACAGTTGAGATACCAGCAGTGTAATAAAACACTGATATTAATATAAACTGGGAAACAGGAAAGAAAAAAAGAACCAAGCATTTTTCTATTAGATAAATCAAATTTTATATACTGATTTACAAGTTTTAGTTATATATTACTCTGAAACAATTTTTATAATAGAAAGCAACAATAAAATGGTGAGGAAGTACTAATGTAACAAGTAATAGGTATGAATGGTTAAACTCACCAAGTGTGTCAGTTTAGATTTTAAAAAATACAAATTGTATTATTAACCTAGATACTAAAGTGAAAAAGGTATAAGAAAACTTCAAAATCTAATGATGAAAAAAGATATATCAGGTAAATATAAATCTAATGAAAACTGGAACAGCAGTCTTAAAAGCTGAAGGATTCCTTTTGAGATCATTAGAAAGCTGTGGAGATGGCTAACCGTGATGGTGCACAACATTGTGAATGGATTTAATGCATTGAATTGTACACTTGAAAATAGTTGAAATGGTAAATTTTATATTTATGTGTATTTTACCATCATGAGCACGTATGACTCTATTGTATAGCCTCCAAATACATAAAGCAGCATATTATAAAACTGTGGTGAGAAACAGATAAATCAACAGTTATAATAAGAGTTTTTTTTAACACATCCTCTCAAAACACAACAAAATGAAAAGGCAAAAATAAACATAATAAATAATCTAAATTATATAAATTCAAAAGTGGGTTAAAATATATCTTATATTTAAGTAAGTTTTTTCTGGCAATGGAAGCATGTTCCAACATCAGGTAATCTATCAGTATAATTTGTCTATGTTAATAGACCAAAGAAAAATTTCATATGATCACTTCATGGATGAAGAATTACAATTACTTATTCAGAAATCATCTGATGAAGTTCAATGTTGGGTGATGATAACAAAACAACAGAAGACAAACACAGCTCTTAGCATTCCAGAGATAAGGGGTTTACACAAAAAAGCAAAAACAAAAACTATTGCAAACATTACACTCAATGGAGAAACTTCAGATACATTATCTTGAATATCAGATACAGGTCAAGGATGTCTACTATCGCTGCTACTATTTAAGACAGGGTAGAACGTTGGAAAAGAGGTGAGGCCCTCTTGGACATGATCAGTTAGTTGATTTTCAGACAGTATTTTTCTCTCTTCATTTTGTTCTCTACTTTTTTTATTCCTTGAACTAGTATTATTCAAATATTGGAGACTCCATTTCAATTTTTCATCTCCCTTAGCTTTTTCTTGTTAAGGTTTCCCCACCTCGCCTCAATGACTTTTGGAAGAAACCTGACCCTTAAGCCCATTAAATCATTCTTCCTTGTATTCATTCTGATCACTTTCCCCAATAAATTTGTTCCATATCTTATTTTCTTTTTTTGGTATATTTTATTGATTATGCTATTACAGTTGTTTCATTCTTTTCTCCCCTTTATCCCCTCCAACCTACACCCCATCCCATCATCCCACATCAACATTTTCCTGCCACCACTTTCCCCAGCCCCACCCATCCCTACCTCCCACCCTCAATCCTTTCCCCATTTGGCTTCATTGATGGGTCCTTCATGAATGTTCTTTGATGACCCTTCTCCTCCTTTTCCCCTGTCATCTCCCTCCCTTCTCCCCTCTGGTTACTGTCAGTTTGATTTTTATTTCAACGTTGCTGGTTATATTTTGCCTGCTAGTTTATTTTGTTGATTAGTTTCCACTTATAGGTAAGATCGTTTGGTATCTGTCTTTCACCGTCTAGCTTATTTTACTTAGCATAATGCTCTCTAGTTCCATCCACACTGTTGAGAAGAGTAATAGCTCTTTCTTTCTGCTGCATATTATTCCATTGTGTAAATGTACCACAGTTTTTTGATTGACTCATTTACTGTTGGGCACTTAGGTTGCTTCCAATTCTTGGCTATTATAAATTGTGCTGCTCTGAACATTGGGGTGCATAAGTCTTTTGAATTAGTGTTTTAGGATTCTTAGGGTATAATCCCAGCAGTGGAATTGCTGGGTCAAAAGGCAGATCCATTTTTAGTTTTTTGAGGAAATTCCAAACCGTTTTCCACAGTGGCTGCACCAGTCTGCATTCCCACCAACAGTGCACTAGGATTCCTTCTCCACATCCTCGTCAGCACTTATTTGTTGATTTGTTTATGATGGCCATTCTGACTGGTGTTAAGTGGTATGTCATTGTGGTTTTAATTTATATCTCTCTGATGGCTAGTGATGCTGAGCATCCTTTCATGTGTCTCTGGGCCCTATGTATGCCCTCCTTGGAGAAATGTCTATTCAGGTTCTTTGCCCATTTTTTAATTGGGTTGTTTGTCTTTCTGGAATGGAGTTGTTTGAGTTCTTTATATATTTTGGAGATCAAACCCTTGTCCGATGTATCATTGGCAAATATATTTTCCCATACAGTTGGTTCCCTTTTGATTTTGCTGATGTTTTCTTTAGCCATGCATAAGCTTCATATTTTGATTAAGTCCCATTTGTTTATTCTTTCTTTTATGTCCCTTGCTCTAGAGGACATATCGGTGAAAATATTGCTGCATGGGATATCTGAGATTTTCCTGCCTATGTTCTCCTCTAGGACTTTTATGGTGTCGCAACTTATATTTATCTTTTATCCATCTTGAGTTTATTTTTGTGTGTGGTATAAGTTGGTGGTTGAATTTCAGTTTTTTGCATCTAGCTATGCAGATCTCCCACCACCATTTGCTGAAGAAGCTATTTTTACTCCATTTTATGCTTCTGCCCTCTTTGTTGAATATTGACCATAGAGACATGGGTTTCTTTCTGGGTTCTCTGTTCTGTTCCATTGATCTATGTGTCTTTCTTATGCCAGTACCAGACTGCTTTGATTACAGTGGCCTTATAATATAGCTTGATGTCAGGTATTGTAATCCCTTTGTTCTTTGTTCTCCAAATCGCTGCAGTTATCTAGGGTTGTTTATGAATCCATATAAATTTTTGAAATGTTTGTTCTATGTTTGTGAAATACATCATTGGTATTTTAATAGGGATTGTGTTGAATGTATAAATTGTTTTGAGTAGTATGGACATTTTGATAATGTTAATTCTTCTAACCTATGAACATGGTATATGCTTCCATTTATCTGTGTCTTCCTTAATTTCTTTCTTCAGTGTTGTATCGTTTTCTGAGTACAGGCCTTTTATTTCCTTAGTTAAGTTTATCCCTAAGTACTTTATTTTTCTTGTTGCTATAGTAAATGTTTTTTTTCCCCTGATTTCTGCTTCTGATATTTAATTGTTGGTGTATAAAAATGCCTTCAATTTCTGAATATTGACTTTCTATCCTGATATTTTGCCAAATTCACATATCAGGTCGAGTAGTTATTTGGTGGAATCTATAGAGTTTTCTATGTACACTATCATGTCATCTGCCAACAATGACAGTTTTACTTCTTCCTTTCCAATTTGGATGCCTTTTATTTCTTTTTCTTGTCTGATGGCTGTGGCTAGGACTTCTCATACTATGTTGAATAGAAGTGGTGAAAGCAAATATCCTTTTCTTGTTCCTGATCTTTGTGGGAAAGCTTTTAGTTTTTGCCCATTCAGTATAATGTTGGATGTAGGTTTGTTGTATATAGCCTTTATGGTGTTGATGTATGCTCCCTTTATTCCCATTTTTGCTGAGTGTTTTTTATCATACATGGGTGCTGTACCTTATCAAATGCTTTTTCTGCATCTATTGATATGATCATGTGATTTTTGTCTTTCCTTTTGTTTATGTGATGTATTACGTTCAGTGATTTACAAATACTGTATCATTCTTGCATCCCTGGGGTGAATCCAACTTGATCATGGTGGATGATCTTTTTAATGTATTGATGGATATAGTTTGCCAATATTTTGTTGAGGATTTTAGCATCTATGTTCATCAGTGATATTGGCCTATAGTGTTCTTTCTTTGTTGTGTCTATCTGGTTTTGGGATTAGGGTGATGCTGACCTCATAAAGAGAGTTTGGGACTCTTCCTTCTTCTTGGATTTTTTGGAGTAGTCTGAGAAGGACAGGGGTTAGCTTTTCCTGAAATGTTTTGTAAAATTCTCCTGTGAAAACATCTGGTCCAGGGCTTTTGTGTGCCTGGGTTTGTTTGTTTTTTTTATTACTACTTCAATTTCACCAGCTGTTATCAGTCTGTTCAGGCTTTCTGCTTCTCCTTCATTCAGTTTTGGAAGATTATATATTTCTAGAAATTTGTCCATTTCACCTAGGCTTTCAAATTTCTTGCCATATAGTTGTTCATAGTAATTTCTTACAATCCTTTGTATTTCTGTGGTATCAGTTGTAATTTCTCCTTTTTCATTTCTGATTTTATTTATTTGAGTCTTCTCCCTTTTTTTTCTTGATGAGTCTGCTTCAAGGCTTGTCGATTTTGTTTATCTTTTCAAAGAACCAGCTCCTGGATTTATTGATATTGATAAGAACAATCCTTTGAATTGTTCTTCTAGTGTCTATGTCATTCAATTCTGCTCCGATCTTGGTTATTTCCTTCCTTGTGCTCACTCTGGGCTTTGTTTCTCCAGTTCTTGTAGACATAGGGTTAGGTTGTTTATTTGAAATATTTCTATCTTCTTTAGGTAGGCTTGTATTGCTGTGAAATCTCCTGTCAGGACTGCCTTTGCTATGTCCCATAGGTTTTGAACTGTTATATGTTCATTTTCACTTGTTTCCAGGAACTTTTTTATTTCTTTTTTGATCTCATTATTGACCCATTCATTGTTTAATAGCATGCTAGTCAGTCTCCATGAGTTTGAATGTTTTTGGGCTTTTTCCTTGAGGTTGGTTTCCAGTTTTAAGCCCTTGTGGTCTGAGAAAATGCTTGATATGATTTCAATTTTATTAAATTTGTTGAGGCTTGTTTTGTGTCCTATCATGTGGTCTATCTTTGAAAATGTTCCATGTGCATTTGAAAAGAATATGTATTTTGTTCCTTTGGGATGAAATGTTCTATATATATATCAGTTAGGTCCATTTGATCTAATGCATCATTCAGTTCCAGAATAGCCTTGTTGATTTTTTGTTTGGATGATCTATCTATTGTTGACAGTGGAGTATTACAATACCCTGCTATAACTATGTTGCTGTCTATATCTTTCTTGAAGTCCTCCAGGATTGTCCTTATATATTTGGGTGTTCCTTTGTTAGGCGCATATAGGTTTACAATGTTTATGTCTTCTTCATGGATTCTTCCTTTGAGTATTATATAGTATTATATATATTTGAGGACACTATATAATACTTCTGTGTCTCTTTTTATGGCCTTTGTTTTGAAGTCTATTTTGTCTGATATAAACGTTGCTACCCCGGTTTTTTTTCCCTGTCCATTTGCTTGGAATATTTTTTTCCAACCCTTTACTTTCAGTCTGTGTAGGTCTTTTGTACTGAGGTCAGTCTCTTATAGGCAGCAGACGTGTGGGTCCTGTTTTCTTATCCATTCAGCTACTCCATGTCTTTTAATTGGAGCATTTAATCCATTTACATTTAACATTATTTTTGATAGGTACTTACTCATTTTTTTCCCTTTGTACTTGTGTTCCTCTCACACTCTTTTTGTTTGTCTTCTTAAAACAGTCCATTTAGCATATCTTGCAATGCTGGTTTGGTAGACGTATATTCTTTTAGCCTTCTTTTGTCTGGGAAACTCCTTATTTCACCTTCCATTTTAATTGAGAGCCTCACTAGGTAGAGTAGTCTCGGTCGCAGGCCTTTGTTTTTCATTACTTGGAGTATTTCTTGCCATTCCCTTCTGGCTTGTAGTGTTTCTGTGGGGAAGTCAGCTGCTAGTCTTATCAGTGCTCCTTGGTATATTACTTCCTGCTTCTCCCTTGCTGCTTTTAAGATTCTCTCTTTGTTTTTGATATCTGCCATTTTAATTATTATGTGTCTTGGAGTGGGTCTCTTTGGGTTCCTCTTGATCAGGGACCTCTGTGCTTCCTGGATTTGTGTGACTTTTTCTCTCCTCAAATTAAAGAAGTTTTCCATCGTTAGTTTTTCAAATAGGTTTTCTATCCCTTGCTCCTCTTCTTCTCCTTCTGGTATTCCTATTATATGGATATTATTTCGTTTCATGTTGTCCTGCCTTTCCATTAACACCTCTTCATTCTTTCTGAGCCTGTTTTCATTTCTTGCTCTTTCTGGGAGGTTTTTTCTACCATTTCCTCCAGCTTGCTGATTCGATCCTCTGCTTCATCTAGCCTGCTTTCATTTCCTTCTACCATGTTCTTCAATTCAGAAACTGTATTCTTCATTTCCTCTTGATTGATAGTTTCTATGTCCTTTTTCATGCTGATATAGTTTGCAGTAAGTTCCTCATAGTTTCCCTGTAGTTTTTTGTAATTCTCACTGAGCTCACTGAGTTCATTGAGCTTCCTTATAACCATTGTGTTGAACTCAATATCTGATAGTTTATTTGCCTCTATGTCATTTAGTAGTCCTTCTGGGGATTCCTCCTTTCCTTTCAATTGGGGGTTGTTTCTTTGTCTTCCCATTATTTTGCTGCTGGAGCAAAACCACAAAGCCCAGGAAACAAACCCACAACTACAAAAATAACTGCCCCCTGCAATCCCACTATCAACAGCAAATGAACCAGTACTAAGAAGGCTGTAAAGAGATTAACACTATTATAAGAAAGGAGAGAAATAAACTATAGTATAAAATCTAGTGACTTAATATGCACCAACCTGATGGATAAGAAATGAGTGTTAAAAAGCTATGCAGGAAAGAAAATATTGCAAATCATGGAGAAGACCACCGTGGATTTCATCTCGGTAGCATCTAGTATTTACCAGTTTTTTCTTTCTGGATTCACCTCTGGTAATGTCAGATGTTGATCCTGTCTGATCTTAGGCAGTCTGTTCCAGACCTCTCGGGATCAGCTACTAGTAGTCTGTGGCTGTCTCCTTCGGTTGTTAATCTAGTCACTCTGTGCTCAGCAGTCATGCTTAAGCACCCTAGGGCGGGGCAGAATCCCTGCTGGGGTTGGGGCTAATGTTTCCCCTCAGGCTGCTGCTGCTCCACGGGGAACATTCTGTGTGAGCTCCATGGCTGCTGCCTTATGGGGGATGATTCAGCACCGGGATCCTGGAGGCTACTTTCTCAGTTCTCTCCCCAAAGTCTCCATCCCCATTCTCTTTCCTCAAGTGCCTCTAGTCCACTTGCTCCCCCTTTTCAGGGATCTACTTTCTGAGGCTGCCACTCTGCACTCGGCAGTCGGGCTTAAGCACCACAGGGCCAGAGCAGAGTCCCTCCTGGGGCCAGGGCTACTGTTTCTTCTCAGGCTGCCGCCACTCAGGGGCGTGGTCTGCCTGAGCAAGATGGCTGCCGCCACGTGGGGGATGACTCAGCACCAGGATCCCGGCTGCTACTCTCAGCTCTCACCCCACAGCCTCCGGCCCCAGTCTCTCCTCAGGCGTCTCCAGCCCACTCTGCCCCCACCTTTGCTGAAGCACAGGGTAAGTGGCTGCAGACGAAAATGTATGCGTTGGCCCTTTAAACGGATCTTTCGGTCTCAAGCTGCCCGTCTCTGGCAGAGAGCAGCCCTGCCGCTTTTCACAGCTGGCTGTTATCTGTGTACTTCTTGGGCTCTGGTGCTGTGGGCTGGGGATCCCCGCTTATGGTTTAGACCCTGCTCTTCTCAGGGGGATCCAACTGGCCACTTAAATATCCCTCTGGTGCTGCCGCCTGAAGGTGCCCAGCCAGCTTCTCGCGTCTCCATCGCACTCCTTACCAGTCAGGCTGTGCTGAACTGATTCTTCTGTCTGTCCGAGGTTGTAAGGCTTCCCTCTTGCTATTGTGCGGTTGTTTGTTCCAGGTGGTTTCTCCACAATTTTGTTGTAATTCCAGATGGGTCCTGGGAGGAGGTCAGCGTTACTTCCATTCGCTCCTCCGCCATCTTGATCCCTCAGTTTTTTATCTTATTTTAACTATTATATTCTTCATTCCTAAAATATTATTTGGAATTTTGTAACTTAGTTGCATTTTATATTATCAATACTCTCTTCTTTGAGTGTATGTTTATGCATATTTTAAATTCTTGTCCTCCCTATAATTCTATTTTATGTATAATGAATGTTGTCTTCTTTTATACTAGCTATATACATTTAGTTGTTTTGGTCTGTCTGTGTGTCACTGTGCCTAACTCGCGGCCTGTAGGTCATATGTGACCCAGAATGGCTACGACTATGACCCAACAGAAAATTGTAAATTTACTTAAAACCTTCCCCCCCCCCTGCCCCGCTCATCAGTTTTCAGTAGTGTTTGTGTATTTAATGTGTGACCCAAGGCTACTCTTCTTCCTGTGTGGCTCAAAGACACCAAAATATTGGACACCCCTGCTCTAGATAATCACCATTTAGTCTGTAAGGTGCTTTGAGGAGATAGTTGGAAACCTAGGTCCATGTGGGTGTCCCTCCTGGAGAGTTTAAGAAGAGAGGTCGCCCCTCCTATTTGCTCCAAACACCTCCTACTATCAAGGGTTCTTCTTTGAGAAAAAGAGTTCTGGGAAGAGACCGCCCACTTGAGCGGGTCGTATATAGGCCCTGCAGATAGAGGAGGCAGGGGAAGGGTCGACGGCCAGGGACAGCTGGTTAGCAAGGGCCTGGTTCATCCTCCCTCCTCCTGAAGGTGGCTCCCCCCTGTCATCCCTGGTTCCGCCTAGTTTCTTCAAGAATTGATGGGCCTCTTCCAGCAGCTGTGGGTGAGTTGTAACCCTCAGAAGACCCCCCACTTCCTAGAGGAGGGAAATCCTATGAGCATCAACCCAGGGGGCAGGGAAAAGGCTTACACAGTAATCCTTGACAAGGATCACACAGAGGCTCGGAACGGGCCCCCACCAACCAGCTGCTTTCTCATGTGTAAAGGATTAGAAAGTTGATGGCTTACAAATCATTACTCCGTGGTTACTGTTTGTTGTTACACTTTTGCCAAGCCGTTTACCCCTTTGAGTCACAGTGTCCTCATCTGTCACATGGAGATAAGAATAGCCCCTCCCGTGCCGCCGCCACAGGTGGGCCTACAGGCGAGGCTGCAGTGAGGTTGGGCGAGAGGGTGTGCGGGGGGAGCCCGGCACCGCACAGGCAGCGCTCCGGTTCCCTTGGCCTGGCTGTGCTCCCAGATCTTCATGCCTTTGCTTCTTTGATTCTTCACTTGGCTGCCTGAATGGCGTGGCTACCTCTGTGGCAGCACCCCAGCTGTCATCACGACTTGTGAGGTGCAAGTCCAAGTCCCTGAAATAAGTGCCACCGTCCATGGGTCTGGGTCTTGCCCTTACCTGCTCTCAGGGCTCTGAGGCTTGGTGGGTACAGGCTCTGTATGGGTTCTTTGCTGGCTGGAGGCCCACGCTGCGCAGACATACCACCCCATGTCTCAGCAGGCCTTTGACAGAAAGTATTTCCTTGTTATTAATTACTGGGAATCTGTGGGCTGAGAGATCTCATCCATTCACCTCTTCTCCCTGCGCGTGTACATAGTGTAGTGTCATGTAGTGATGGGGGAACTGGGGAGGAGGATCAAGCAAAACGCAGCAGCTTCCACCTGCAGGGCTGCAAAATGGAAACAACCCCCTAAGGCAAGTACCAGCACTGCAGGGACCTGTGTGCTAACCTGGGTGTGCTCTGGGGGACGCTGGGCTGCTTAATAACTGCCAATCACACACGAGAGAACCCTAAGGAAACCGCTGTGTGCTTATGTAGAAGTTACTGCAAAGAGCACAAATAACAGCACCCTTTCTTCTGCTTTTTTTTTTTTTTTAAATAAAATGAGATATTTGCTACTCATGTAGCATAAGATAATTAAAAGAAACTAGACTTTGGAGTCAGAAGTCCTGGGTTTGACTCCTGATTCTGTCACTGAATAGCTGCGTGCCTTTAGACCAAACATGTAATCTTCTTAAAGCTCAGTTGTCCTTACTTAGAAAGTGTGACAATAATAATTAATATGCCCTGGAGTTGTTAAGTGAAATACATTATGACATAAAATTAAAACTGGATGAAAAATGTAAATAAATGTTGCAGACTATCGGGAGCTTTGCAGATAGATGTTGGCTGTCACCACTATAAGCGGCTTTATCCCCGGCAGGCTGCGTGCTTTAGTAAGTAGATTTGCTTGATGGTAATTGTGCTGGGGTGACCACTTAATTGTGGATTGTTGAATGTATTCTTCAGGCTCCAGAGCTTATGTATCTTCCCTTGAAGACATAAAATGGAACTAACATTTCTGGAGAGACAACTATGTATTAGGCACACGAAACCCTCCACTACAACTATACACGAGAAGTGTTGTAGTCAGCCTCCAGCATGGCCTCCAAGGATCTTGTCTTCTGGTCACATCCTTGTGTAGCCCCCTGCCCCACTGTGCTAGTGTTGGTCTTTGTGACCAGTAGAATATCTCAGAATTGGTGGTATGTCACTTCCAAGTTAGATGACAATAGACCCTGTGGCTTCTATCTTGGATGCTGTCTCATTGTCCCTATCAGATCTTGTGCTTTAGCAGAAGCCAACTGCCATGCTGTGAGAGGCTCAGGGGTGAGGAGCTGAAACCCTTTCCAACAACCATGTGAGCGAACATGGAAGGGCATCTTCCAGCCCCAGTCAAGCCTTCAGATAATGACAGCCTTGGTAAACAACTCGACTGCAACCATATGAGAGACCCTGAGCTAGAGCCACTCAGCTAAGCTACTCCTAGATTCCTGACTCTCAGAAACTGTGAAATAATAAATGTTTGTTGTCTTTAGCTACTAAGTTTCGAGTTAATTTGCTGTGCGACAATAGTTAACAGGCGTATGAGGTATGATCATTTGTCTTTTATAGATGAGAAAACTACAAATTAGAGAGGCTAAGTAATTTTTTCCCAGGTCACATAGTTTAAAATAGTGAATTTGAACCAGGTCTTTTTGACTTTAAAACAGCGTGATCTTACTACTAAATATACTGCCTTCCCATGATAGAAATGCATTATCCTGAACAGGGTAAAAATGACCATAAAATTTAGGCTTTTAAAGGTTTAAAGACACATTCTTTTTATATATAACTTTTATGATTACTCTAACTGATGCCTCAAAGAATTATTTTGAGTGATGAGTATCCCAAACCGAATATAAAACAGATTTGGTTGGGAGAAAGGGAAGAATTAATTCCTTTTTACTCAAATGTCTCACTACCCACTGAATGCCACCTTGTGGGGATAAAACTGAACATAATCGGCATGGTTCCTGTTTCCATTGTGCTCTCTGCTGTTGAAAATAGTTCAATAATTACGACTGATGAGAAAATGTAGAACAGTAACTGAGAGCCCTGGAATCTGGCAGAATGTGGTAAAAATCTGCCACTTAGCATCTGTGTGATCTTGGGCAAATGACCAATTGCTTACTATGCAAAGGACTGTACTAAATTCTTCAAATTCATCTTCTCTTCCAGTGCTGAGCTCTTCACACGCGCTATCATACATACCAAGCTCTAAACCCTGTACGTGCACTATCCCATCTAATCCTCACAACAATCCTGTGAATCAGTATTATTACTCTACTCTTATGAATTAGCACTTATCTCAGTGTGTTACTCAGGGAATTAAAATACATAATCCACATAATGAGCTTGAACGAGAATCCAGCTGATGGTAAATGCTGGCTGAATGATTGTGATTTAGTGTGGGTTATTCCCAAACCAGACCCTGAGACAAAATTATGTGTGCAAGTAGTTTCCCTGGGGAAAGGATGCAAGAAGCTATGAGATGGTAACTAAGTGAAGTGACATAGGAAAGGGAAGAAGATAATAAAGAATGTGTTCATGAGTAGGTTACTTCTGTGGGCAGCTGAGGCTCAATCCCACCCAGAAGTCCCTGAGGTTGTCCTAATACAGCTACGAAGATGGGCTATTTATCTACCAACTCTTACACCTCATTGGTTGAGGTTAACCTTGCAGAGCTTCCAGCCTGCCCTGGGTGTTGGTCATACATGTTCTATGATCAAAGAGCATCTTCAAGCAGAGACACAGGAATCCCCTGAGCAGGGAAAATATCTGCAGATAACTCAGAGGTAGACCTAGACTACATCTGTTACAAGTAACTATTATTAATATTACTGTTAACTGTAAGTTAATAATATTACAGAATGATTATTATTGTGATAGGACTATGGTTTGTCTTGTCTTGGAACACAATGAGGGTCACCTTCCAAAAGAAAGTTAGGACAGGATTCTCAGAGGTGGGGTCAATGGGATATGAATAAAGGTTTGGGGGAGAAAAGAGAACAGAGAAGAGTTCCAGGCAGAGAGAAGCTTGTATAAGAAATCTAACCAAGGGTCAAGAAAAAGGAGAGCTTATTCTAGGAAATGAAAGAAACGTGGTTGCCTGAATTCAGAGTTGAAAGAAAAGGGCCTTGAGAGGTAGGCCTGGAAAGGTCAGACTGCATTATATCAGATCACGCAGGCCTGTAGGCCCTATGAAGGAACTTGGGCTTTACCCTGAGGGCAGTGGGAGATCCTTAAAGGATATTCAACAGATCCATGTTTTTGACCTTTTATTCAAGTCCCTATAAGAAAAGTGAATTTGTGAAAAGGATGAAATGTGGAAGCAAAGAGGCAGATTAGAGAAGCATTTGCAGTAGCTTAGACAGAGAGTTATCCTGGAGAATTATCATGGGCAAAAAAGGGATAACAAAGCCTTAATAGTAACACGCATATCTCATAGAGCTTTTGTGGCCCAGGACATCAGCTTACCGGAAGGTTCTGGCTCAAGGTTCTTCATGAGAGTCAGAAAGCTGACAAGGACCGCAGTCACCTGAAGGCTTGACAGGGGCTGGAGGATCTGCTTGCATCACTCACATGGATGTTGGCAGGAAGTCTCGGTTTCTTGCCACATGGACTTCTTCATAGGGCTCCTTGACACTGTTGTGATATAGCCCCTGACTTCCTCCAGAGTGACTTATCCGAGAGAGACACAAAGAGGGAAAGAGAGAGTGAGGATGCTATACCTTTTATGGCCCAGCCTCAGAAGCTACACTCCATCATTTCTAAAATATCCTATTGGTCACCCAGGCCAGCCCTATCCTTGGAGGCTGTCTGTGACAGTCTAACCTCAGTCCCCGGTGGTTCACATTTCCCCCACATGCTTACCCTTTTCCAAAACTCCCCAAAGTCTCATTCTATTATAGTGTTAGAATGAAGTTCAGAATCTTATTATCTAAATCAGATTTAGATTCAGAGAGAAGTCTTCTTGGATACAATTCCTTAAGGATAGCTCCTTGAGTGCAGGTCCTCTTGATCTGAACTCCTGTGAACTATAGAGAAAAAGGATCTGCCCTGAACACAATGGTAGGACATGCATAAGATAACTGCTGTAGACACTCCTATTCCAAAAGTTCACCACAGCAGTTCTGAAACCTAGCCAGGAAAATGTTTGCATTTCCTTTATTAGTACTCAGTCTTGTTCACGCTGAGAAATGGTTCTTGACTCTCATGGTTCTTGGATCTGCCCTATGTTCCCTTGCACTGGACATGTAGTCCAAATGAAAAAATTAATGTATGTCACTAAGATTTTAAGGGTTGTTTTTCAGGGCAGCATAACCTAGCCCATCCTGACTGGTAGTTATCATGGGGGAAAAGGCATTCGAAGTGAAGATAGACAAGCCTGCAATGGAAACCGTGAAGTGGCCAGGGAATTAGAAGAAAAACCAACAAACTTCAAGGTTAAAGAGGAGAGCCTTTCAAGAAGTGGGGATTAATTAACAGTCACCAACCTATACCTTTGAGAGTGATTAGTGCCTTGGGAGTGACTAGTTTTTTTAGGTTTAGGAAAAAGATGGTTGGGGAAACCATGGGAAGGCGTCATTTTAGTGGAATGAAAAGATCGGAAGTCAGATAATGGCTTGAGGAGACAATAGAAGGTAGAAAACTAGGGGCACTTAGTATTGGCTTTAAAGGGTAGAAGTTGGAAGGAAAAATGGGCTGTTGGGAGGTTTTGTTAAAACGGAGGAGAGTGAACATTTTTAGGCTAGTAGAAGAAACAAGTAAACAAGAAAAGGAAGCAACCAGAGACAAGATGACGTCCTGAGAAGGCAACAGGGAACAGGATATAGAGTTAGAGAGGAGGGGCATTTAAACACCTTAGCAGGAGAGGAGGAAAAGATGGGGCATTTCTCCTGGAAATGTCAGGTGCAGAACAGGAAGGCTGGGGAGGACTTGTTATGTTCAGGTTATGCAAGAGGCTCTCTGTGGTTGAAGGGCTGGCCGCCCTGGAGGCCAATGGAGGAAGCTGTGGGAAGAGAGTGGGTCGGTAGGAGAAGTCACGAAGGGGCTCCCATGTGAAGGGCCTGGAATGATAAGTTTAGACTGTGTATAATGGAGGTCACTTAAGGATTTTAAGCAGTATGATGGGACTTTCCTTGCAGACACCTGTGGTTGATTACCTGGAAGGGGGAGGGAGGAGGAAGACACGGGCATTGTAGTATCTCGGAAGGCCGTAGGATGTTGATGCTGTTGACCTACATAGGAACCCACAATGGCAGAATCCGGATCAGACATTCATTTTGGAAACCCTGGCACACATTCAGAATTGCTGCTGAGCTGGAAAAATGGGTTCCATTTCACTGATGTAGAGTGAAGCCAGCAGTTCTGGGTTTCTTAGCCTAGAGGGCTTGTCAGCCTCCAAGGCCAGATCTAACACTGAGCACCATGTTGCTACTGAAAATGGCTTTCCACTTACTTCATCAATGGATTGGAGATGAGCTTGAAAGCAGACTGCTCCTGCATCTAGATGGTGCCTACCGGACCCAAGGGACAAGCGAATTCCAGGCAAAATTATCAATTTATAAAGATAGAATCACTGAATATTGGAATTGGAAGTCCTCTTATAGATGCTCTAGCTCTGGTGGCAGAGGGTCCAGGTATTCGACCCTGGTACATCACTTGCTACCTGAACCTCAGATTCCTCAGGTAAACTGGTGATGGGAATGCCTATTGTAAGAGGTTGCCATAAAGACTAATGGGTTTTCTTTTTCATTATTTATAGTGTTGACAATGTCATGGGCATTTTTCTAAGCATTTTATAAACGTTAACTAATTAAACCCTTGTAACTGTCGTGTGGGGTGGGACTATTATACCTGCATTTGAAACGATAAAAGGGGGGCCAGAGAGGAGAAGGGACTTGGCCAAAGCTGCTGGGTAGTTCAAACGCAGCTCCAGAGAGAGCACATGGGCCCCCTTCCTGACCCTTGGACCCGTGCTTTCCACACTTTGAACTGAATAAACAGGCATTTTCCAGCTGCGTCTTCATGTACCTGTGTGTGGCTTGTTTCCAGGATGTGGCTTATGCCTGCGGACATGCTGGGAACACTGTGATGTTAAAGTGTCCCACGGCTTTCTATTAGAGTTTCACGGACATCCTCTCCCCAGGCCTTCAGCCAGGTGTGTGCTAACGCTGTTGGCTCCGTGCGGCAGGGAGATGGTCAGACAGCCCAGAGGCCAGGCGGCTCTGCAGCAGCTGGGCGGGGAGAATTAGCTAGGACTGTGGGACCCCGTGTCCTGGGAGAACCACCACCCGACGTCTACCCTTTCTGACTTTCTTCATCTTAAAAGGTGGCTTGTTTCTGCCTTCTTTCTCGTTTCCTTCATTCACTTATTCATTTATTCATTTCTGAGAAGGGCTCCAGCTTCAGGGAATCTTGACAGCATTTGAAGCAGTTAATATTCTCTTGCTTATATGTTAGAGAGTAGATACCAGAACACAGACTATACTTGTCTCCTGTAGAAATCAATAGTTACCTCAGCTTTTAGATATAAACAGGAAGAATGATAGAATCACTGGGGTAGAAAAACTCAGCATCCCAGAGTTGTTATAATCAGCTAAGCACATATTGCCAGGGTTGTTAAGAGCCTTAAACCTCATCTGGTCCAAGAACCCATTTGATGCTTGGAGCTTCTCTGCCCCACTATGGAACGGACGTGAATATGCAGCATGCTCAACGCCTCCAGAAATAAGCGCTTTACTCCCTTATGAGCATCAAATCCCCATCCAGAAATTTCTGAATGCTAGAAGCCCTTCATCACACTAAGCCCAAAGCTCTCTTTCTATAACTTCTACCTATTGGACTTGCTCCCAAGTTATCAGAAGAGTGACTCTGTGGGGCCCTTAACTAGTATCCTGGACAATGGAGTCCCAGCTCTTACCTTCTTGCAGGAATCTCTCCTGCTCTTTCCTTGTTTAAAATGGAAATAGCTGTCTTTCCTTTCACCATCAAAATCCTTTATTCCCCAAACTTCAAATAAAGTACTTTCATGATTTCAAAGCTTTTCATATTCTAAATGACCTAATTGTTTTTATCGAAAGAGAAAAGAATGGAGCCACCCAAACCCTTCCACATGCAGATATTTGGGGAACACCTGGTACCTGGGAAGTATTAAGCCAGGTCCTGGTCACAGGAGGAAGTGATTTGGATAATCACGTCTGGTGCTGGACACCATCATTCCACTATCCTGTGCGGACCCAGGAACCAGCCTGTGTCTCAGATCAAAGGAGCAGCCCGGGCCGCAGGGGAGCTGGCGGGGAATCGCGTGAGAGGCAGCAGCCTGAGAGTGACAGGGAATGGGCAGGAAAGCCGGTTTCCCGAGAAGGACTGGCTACATAATTTGTGGGGCCCGGTGCAAAAGAAAACCATGAAGCCTCCTGTGAAAATTATTAAAAGTTTTTAAGATGGCGACAGCAGAGCATTAAACCATACCCGGGCCCTGGGTGACTGTGTAAGAGCCACACTGAGCCCTGGGCGTGCATGGTAGGTCCCGTTTGCCCTGCTCAGAGAACCCCAAGCTGTGTGGGGCAGAGGGTACCAGGAGAAGGACCTCTCTTCAAACTGTTCATCGAGCCCTCCATGGAAAGATAATGGGACCATTATCTTCTAGCTTCCTCTCTTTGTGCATCGTTTTCTCATCTAAAGGCAAGAAGGCATTTACCTCCAAAGATTAGAAGGAATACACTTTAGTGATGTCTAAAATGAGGTGATACACATACATAGCAGTGGGACAACAGCATCTGTCATCCAGTTCTAAGATCCACCAGCCACTCGCCATCCACTAGGACATTATCTAAAGTCTCTGAGCCATATTGCCCTTATCTCTAGAGGGGGAATAGTAGAGTGGAGGATGTCTTGATGTCACAGGCAGCATTAGATAAAAATGAGACATATACAGTGTTTAGCATGGGGCCTGGTCTTGGCCTAATCAAAGCGTTTCATCAGTATTTCATTCAGATAAAAATGTGGAAGAAAAAGAGGAAGAAAGGAAGGAGGGAAGGTAGAAAAGGATCAGGAAAGGAATGGGACACAGCCTGGGATATCCTGTGCTTCTGCCTTGAATGTCCTTCTGAAGCTGCTCATCCCCTTCCTCGAGGCTCCCCTCTACCGTGGACCTTGTATGGGAGCTGCGATCATCTGCTTTCTTTTCTGCCACTAGACCCAGTGCTCATGGTGGGCACCCTCCATGCCCCCGCCACCTCCATGTCCCTGGACACCAGCCCTGTGCTTGCCCAGAGGAAGTACTCTGTTCACACTTGAGGAGGGAAGGAGGAAGATGGGAGAGAGAGAACAAAGAAAATGAGTGATTGCAGATAGGGAAGACCTGCTAGATACGGAGCCTGCAGGACAGTTTGTCCACTGGGCACTTGCCTCTTACAGTAAAACCAGTTTTTCAATACCTGTGAATCACTCAGGCCCCCTGGGTATCCTCACTGTCTTCTCCACAAGCCTCGACTTGTAGGCGCAACTGACCACAAGGTCTTCCTCAGAAAGATGCAAAAGGGGGAACATGGTGGGGTGGGTGACAAGGATTGGAAGAGGACATAAAAGGGGAGGACCAGGAGACACTCCCCTCTTCCTGCCCCTCATCTCCCCACCATCCACCAAACCGCCACCATGGGCCGGGGCAGAGGAGGAAGCTCAGGGCATCCCTGCCCTGAGCAAGCCCGGGCCGGAACTAGGAGAGAAGGAGAGGCAGAGCGGGGAGAGGGTGCTGGAGGGATAGCGGTGGAGGGGGGCCCTGGAGGGGTTGGGCAGTTGCTGAACTGTCATTGAGGCGGAGGAGTGGAGGCTGAGATCTGAGATTGGGGGTCCTGAGGAGGATGACAACCCCCCTTGACTCCTGGGAAGATGTGGAGGGCGCCGCTGAGGGTAAGGCTGGAGCTGTGGACCAGAACCCCGGCAGTGAATCATTGCACGGGGCTTTTGCGACCATGCAAACTGAGATTCTTGGGTACCTACAACGTCTCCTCCAGCATGGAGGGGCCTTACGCAACTATGACCTGGTGGTTCCAAAGCCTGCTCTCATCTCCGCTGCATCCTTTTGGCTGCGTCCCCAGACTCGCTCCCCCTCCCGAAGTCCTCATCTCAGTTCACGGACCATGTCTCTGTCTTCCCAGCCAGAGTCAGCGGAGTGTTCCTTCACTCCTTCCTGCCTCAGCCTCCCATTCTCTACACTCTCTTCCACTTGCTCATTCCCCAGGCACTGCCCCATTCAGGCCCCATCATTCTGAACTTGGAGCATTGCAACTTCTTTCCCTCCTTTCTTCCCTTGGGTCTTCCAAGTCATCTGGGCTACAACAAATGACTAATCTATAATATGCCCTGATGATGTTTCTCCCCAGTGAAACACAGCCATACGTCCTGTGGCATTTACAGAAACAAGCCCTTGGCCTGACTTTTGAGGCACCACTGTGTGATCCATTCCCAGCCTACCTCTCTGGCCCTATCCTTCCCACGCTGTCCATGGATCCCAAGCATCAGTCACATGCCAAACATCCCTGACCTTTTACACCTCCATGCCTTTGCTCAGGCCATGTCCTCTGCTGGGAGTGCAATCCTGCTCTGCATCTACCTGGTCATTTCCTTCCAGTCCAATGGGAAAGGCCCAGCTAAACTGTCCCATCCTCAGCTATGGCTCTAGGGGAGTTCCTCAGCTTGAAGCCTGCTCCCCAGAGCTGGTTTGGAGCACTGATCATCTTATATGCTAATCAGTGGTCCGAACCTGTTGTGTCCCTTCCCTGGAGTCTCAGAGCCCCTGAACAGCGAGGACTGCTCACTTATCTCAGAACAGACATCAATGAATGGTGGCTGATCTGAACTGCCTTGCAATAGGCCTGGCACCTGATACTGACCATGACTGGGGTGCAGTAGCCTAATTAAAACATGCTAGAGACACTCTGTCTCCCCTTGCATCAAACCCGCCCTGGAAGATCCTCCAGGGGCAGAGAAAATATTAGCATGGACAAGTACATTACTGTAAGTGACACATCAGAGACTCGTAATTAGGAGATAAACATCTGGAACGCATGCATTTCAGCAGGCACAGTCTGTATAGAGTGCCCGCTGACAAGTCACCGAGAATGGGTTTCAGGTCACACGGCTGTTTGCCAGCGTGGTTGTGTAATAACTGCACACTTGTCTGAGGGAGTGTGGAAGAGTAAGCAGAGAGATCGTGTGTCGCCCTCTCCTCACTTGAGCCTCAGAGATGCCAGTTTCAGGAAGGCCCAGCCGCTGACTCGAGAGGAGCACAGGATGACCAACTTAGCCAAGGGCTGTCCGATGATGGAGGGACTTCAGGGAAATAATGGCAGCTGCGGTTTCCAGGATGCCAGCAAACCGCCACCTCGTCAGCCTCTTTTCTCACTGAGTTCTTGTTTCTCCGCTCTCCTGTCCTAAAAGACTCTCAGTCTCAGGCAGCATTTTACAAAGTTCTCTCCTGCACAGCCCCATGAGAGCTAATGTGGGGAGCGATTCGAGGATCAGAGAGGGGAAACAGTGTGGTCAGAGTCACCCAGCAAGTGAGTGGTGAGTGGCAAAGATGGGACCCACAGCCAGTCCTGTCTGTTTCTACAGATCCTTTTCTCCTTTTTAATCTGTCTATAGTGGGTTGGTTAGTGACCACCTCAAAAGTTCATGTCTACCCAGAATTTCAGTGTCCCTTTTTTTTGGCATAAGAGTCTCTGCAGACTCAATTAAGGTAAGGATCTCAAAATGAGATGGTTGTGGATTAGAGTGGGCCTGAAATCCAATGACAGTCATCCTCATAAGAGACAGAAAAGCAGCAGACATGCAGAGAAGATGGCCATGCGACCATGGAGGCAGAGATTGGAGTGATTGGTCTACAAGCCAAAGGGCACCAGGAATGACCACTAGGCACCAGAAATTAGGAGAAGCATAGAATGGATTCTCCCTCAGAACCTTCAGGAAGGACCAAACCCTCACAACACATTTACACATTTATTTTGGACTTCTGGTCTCTAGAACTGTGAGAGAACGTGTTTCTATTATTTTAAGACACTCAGTTTGTAGTATTTCTTACAGCATTCCTAGGAAAAGAACACACCATCTCTGCTACCTTTTGCTGTCAGTTGCATAGGTAGTTGAAAACCCCTAACACCAGGAAACCATTGAAAATTACTTTTCATTTTATTCTTGCCAGGAGGTAAAATCCCCTCAATGTCCTCTCTAGATCATTATCAAGGATGATAGAATATGACTGGGAAGACGGCAACAGAAAAAAAACATTAGATGTTCCGCTGTGTGTCATCAATAAGAAAACACTATATCATCACACTCAATTTCTCAACTATTAGCATGATCAGTAGCATTTCAGCTATATTTTATAAATGAAGCAAGCAAGACTACGAAGTAGATGACCTAGGGTTGGAACTGTGTTGACTGACAGCAAACCCTGCATCCTGCAGGACTGAGTCGATGCTCTTTAGACTCTTCCCCAAGGCTGTGCACATCTACCCTACACCCAGGGGCCTGGCCGCTGATTCTCAGAGAGCCGCAGCCCTGCTCACCCGGTACCTCACTCCTCTCCCCAATTCCCTTTTTGTTCTCCTATAGCGTTTGGGTTGCGGGCAAATCTCCTCTCCTCAGCATGACTACAGTGCAGATCCCAGGCTCCCCCAAGGAGTGTAAGGAGCCCGGTAGCCCCGAATCATTCAGTCTTGGAGATAGGGTCTGACTGAGGACTTCATACATGTACAGCCCTAGCCCCATGCAAACGACCTCAATTTACCATTATGTGAAAAGGGGATGAAATAATAGTCCTTAATTTGGACTGGGCTCGCATCCTGATTCTGCCACTTAGCACTGAGGTCACTCTCCTCTCCAAGTTTCCCAGGTCCTGCATGGGGTCAGAGCAACCAGAGAGAGACTATGGTGTCAGCCAGAGACTCTGCACTGAAAGATCAGGTGCAAAGCCACATGCAGAGAGAGCTGTGCAGAGCTTAGTGGCTCTTCTTCAACAAATCTAACTGTATTTGATTTCGGCTGTTTCTTTGGCCGCCACAATATTTTTGGATAGCCCAGCACAAGGACTTAAAAGTGTGGCCCTGGAGCCAGACTGCCTGAGATGAATCTCAGCTCTGTTGTTTACTAGCAGTGTGGTCTCAGGCAGGTAACCTGATCTCCATGTTCCTTGGTTTCCTCATCTGCAAAGCTGGGAAATGCTAGCACCTACCTGAAGGGGCTATTGTAAGGATTAAATGAGTTAGTATACAGAAAGTGCTTAAAATAAGACCTGATACTAGGGGGCATTTAATGAATATTGGCTTTTTAACATTTAACATTTTTCACAAATACATTTTTATATTCCAGTTGCTGTGCAGTTACAGGAAATGATCCAGACCTGACCTTGTTGTTCTTCTGCTGATACCACCTAACGTTTAAACTGGAACTAAGAATGTGCTCCTAGAACATGTAGGCTGGAAACAATAACCCAGAGGGATCCTCTTCATTAGAGCTGAGAATGGAGAGGTGGTTTGATGTAGTGATGTCTCCACCCTGAAGCTGCCCCAAAGGGTGTTGTGCCTTTAGGCAAGTCACTCTCTTTAGTGAGATTCAACTTGCTAATCTGTAAAATGTGCGCTCAGGTGCATGTGTGTGCATGCAGGTGGGGGCAGGTAGCAGGAGGGGTGGCGAGATCCTGTGATTAGAACAGTTAGGGGCCTAACTCTCAATGCTAGCAGACTATCTCCATCACGGGCCTTGAACACGTAGCAGGAATAATGACAGAGACTGTCCAGTTCAAGCCAACATCAGGACAATGACCAGCTCAGGCGAGGGAGGAACAGCTCTGCTTGGGTCTGCAGGGCTAGGCAGGCTGGTGACCAAGCCAGGGAATGGGAAAGGAGACGTTACTCAAGCCACAGTCCGTTCAGGAGCAAAACAGCCCTGGGGGTCAAGCCACAAAGGTCACCAGTGGCAAGGCCTCAGGACAGACCAAGGCTGCTGCTTGTCATACTGATACAACCACATGAAACCCAACTTACTTTTCTGTAAGTCTAGCCTTTCTCAACCAGATTTTCTCGCCTCAAAACCCAGGAGTGCTGTTCTATTCAGATAACATGAAGTGTCACAACCACATGAGGAACTTGCAGTGTTGGACTGGAGAAATGTGAGTCACCTTCCACCATACTTGCTATGTGACCTTATGTATGTCATTCAGTTCCCCAGCTTCTGTTTCCTCGTCTATCGAATCAAGAGGATAGATCAGTCAGCCTCTAAACTTCTTCTAGCTCTTGAATTCTACAATTTTTGTTTTTCATGTGAAACCTGAGTTTCAGGTCAACAGTCCTAGCTCACACAAAATCGAACATTCCCTATACTTTTCTTAGTAATCCTAACAGGAAAATCAACTTTAAATAGGTGTCCCTGACCTGAAAGAATGTACATTCATTTGACTGGTTTGTTTGTAAAGAAACTTTGGAAAACATTATTTTACCTAAGAAGATCCATTTTGGAATGGGAGGAGGACTTGGGCCAGAAAAGTCTCCCGAATTTGCTCCAGAGCCTGTCTGCCCATCCTAGCCCTCTAAGTGTCCCGAGTCCTCACCCATGAAGGGCTCGAAACCGGCAGGGACATCAACCCCTTAAGCATCACTCTATGGCCCAATACCCTTGATTTGGCTCTTCCCAAGCTTTTAATTTCTGAGATCTGTTTCGAGTCCTCCTTGTTTCAAGGACCCGTGCAGATGGACATCCGGGGATGCCTGTCTTAACTTTCAGACATGGTTCAAAACCGCCATAGGTTTCCCTGATTCCAATGGCAGTGGGCACTCTGCATAAGAGACACTCACTCAAGGAACTGTCCAGTCTCTCTCCTTCTCTCCCCACTCCCGGGAAAGGGCTTTAGGAATAAACTGGACATGATACTACATTACGTAGCAAATGTAGGAACAGGGGCTTTGAAAATGGAAAACAGCCACGTAAAACCTTTGGCTTGAATACTGGTTCAGAACAGCGGAGAAGGTAGCCAACGGACAGGGCCGGGTTCTACCGTTGGCCCATTTTGAGCCTGGAAGAAAGCAACCCCTCCACCCCCTCAGTTCTCGCCTTTGCAAAAGGCGGATTTCAGAGATTGCTAGCTCTATGCCCAGAGGGGTCATGATGCGGTTCCTCTTAATACCATGGGGAACTCGAAACATACAGCGCGGCATAAAATATCAATTCAGCCCAGGCTCCAAGCGCTGTTGCGTGTTGGGGAGGAAAGAGGGAAGTGGTGGGAGGGGGCGTAATTTGTGTGGAGGAATGACAGATGTGGTTGATCCACTTTGGATTTATCTGCCCATCTGGACTTTCAAAAGAAAAGAAAGTGGTGTGGTAACAATTTCATAGCAAAGGCCACAGGCTGCTTAATCTTCAGGGATTTTTTTTTTGAGCGAACTTCTGAAAACGTCGATTTGGCCTATTGATTTCATATTAATTGGCTCTGACTAGCTGGCCCCGTGCCAGAGGAAACGCAGCATGCAGCGAGCTGCAGTTGTCAGCCCTGCCTTCTCTGGTGCTCTCCAGGGTGCAGTGTGGCTGGGTGGCTTCTGCCACGGCACGTGGGCCCTTTTCTAGGAAGCGATTTTGGCCAGACTCAGGGATTCTGAAATGGAAGGAAAGTTGATGATGAGGGAGAAAAATTAACCCTCCATGTGCAATATTCTCTGTCCTGGAAACTGAGCCCGTTTCATTGGGAACGGGGCCAAGCTGCTGAACCTCAGAAAAATTCAGAAGAGGAGGCGGGGGCGCGGGGGTCATGGGAGGGAGAGAGAGGAAGAACCGTGGCACAGAGAGATAGTCAAAGAAAGAACAGAGAAAACAGAGACGGAGAGAAAGAAATGAAAAACCGGGAGACACAGCAAGATGGTGAGAGACAAAGAGAGAAACCTGCAGAGACAGAGACGCACAGGGAGGATCAGAAAGAAAGAGGATCCGAGAGAGACAGTGAGAAAAGAGAAAGAGACGGAGACCAAAAAGACAGAGAAAAGCAAAGCTGAGGGAGACAGAGACACAGAGAACAAGAAAGACAGCAACATAGAGAGACAGAGAAGGAACAGCACAGAGGCGCAGAGATGGGGATGCGTGTTCAGAGAGACAGAGGTGGATGGGGAAGAGATTCACCCCACCAAGCGAGTCAATGTGGACCCATGGGGAGTTGGCCGGAACGCAGGGGCAAGAGGAGAGAGAATTACAACAAGGGGCTTGTCAAGTTGAGAAAGAGATGACGGAGGAAGGAAAACTCCAGCCCCAGAGAAAGCCAGGGGGTCTAGGAGCAGCCTCGCTCTAGGGCTGCCCGCCCCAGAGCCCAGCTGCGCCCCCTGGAGCCAGCACTGTGGGCCCCTGCGCTAGGGCCTTTGCCTGCAGTGCGCCCCCGGCCCCAAGAAGTGGAGCTGAGGTCTTAGTGCAATTCAGATCCCAGGCCTGCGGAACAGGTTAGTGTTTGTGTGATGACTGAATAGTGAACTTCTGAAAACAAAACAGGAGAACAAAGCAGGAAAGAAAAAAACCCACAGTCATATTTCGGAATCCTAATTTCCTACGTGCAGTTGCTAAGCAGTTTCCTGCTATGTGCTTTTCCCGTGGTCTTGAGAAGTATGAGGACCATGAGGGAAGCAGGTGTCAGGGAGGTCTGCTGTGTGGTCTCCGAGTTCTCTGGAACGGAGGGGCTGCTCTCCTTGGGGGGCCAGAAGTGGCGCAACTATCCTGAGGAAGAAAATTAAAAGGGACTGACTTCTGAGCCTTAGTAGCCCAATTCCCTCCCAACCACCCACCACACCACAAGAAAAAAAAATGGTGGCCTTAAATATCTCAGGGATGTACCCTCACGTAAGTCAGGAAACTGGGTCACAGGGGCTTCACCCTCTGCGCTATTCAGTAGGTCACTGGAGCCGTACCTGCCTCCACAGCCATGTCTGTACCCCAATTATCCCAGGCCATAACACTGCCACCCACGTGTCTCTGTGCCTCCAGCTTGGGCCATTTCCTACAACACAAATCTAACTGTGTCACCCAATGGCAGAAGCTGCATCCTAGCCATCTCCCTGGGCCAGTGCCAGGCCCAGAGAAGGTGCTCCGTTTGTGGTTGCTGAATGAATGAAAACTCCAGCACAATAACGTTATTGATTTCCAGCATCTGGTCCTCTGGCCCAGCTCCGTCATATTACAGATGAGTGAACTCAGAGACAAATTGGGGAAGGTACACGAGTTCCCAGTTTGTGATCACTCAATGTCAGTGAAGGACTTGGTCATTTATAACCTGAAGTTTTACGTTGTTTTCAGGTTCACTGTCAACTCCCCACCCCCGCCTTTGGCTTTCTGCAGCTCAGTCTGGATGTGCCATTACTAGTCTGCACCCAGACCTGCCCAGAAATGCCAATGGCTGTGACAGGAGCCCCTGGTCTCAGAAAGTAATATTTTCATTCATTAGGGACTGCCAGTTAGGGTCGTCTTGATTGCGAGCACTAGATCTACAATCTAACTTAAGAAAACCAAACCGAGGAAAGGATTCATTGGAAGACCGTGAGTGAGTTCACAGAGATAAACCAAGATTCAGGGCAGCCCAGAGGATCAGGTTTGCAGGGCGCTGTGGGTAGGCTTCTCTCATCCCAGCCCCTGGGATGAGCTAGAGCCGACTTTACTCCTCCTTGCGGAACTGCGCTCGGAGCTCCTGGGAGAGAGTCTGAGTGATTTAGACTCGGCCAGGGGTCTCGCCTTGGCCAGGAGAGGGGAGAAACTCTGAATAAAGATCCCACCGAGACTGGTGCTCAGTCTCATAAGACAGCAGTTGCCTATGGACGATCTGAGTGGTGTTATGAAAAGAGGAGGGATGGAGGAATGGGGCACCGGGGAGCCAATGGCCCCCACCCAGGGGCATCTGTGTCCTCCAGGAGGGCAAGAGAAAGCCTTGCTGTATAGGCCATTCATACTTAGGGTGTGCTGTGCCTTCTTTTCAAGTTGTCTGGGGGAGGTGGGACACCAGAGAGGAGAGACGGGGGGGTGGCCACGAGGCTCGGCATGTGGAAGAGCCCGTGAGGAGGAGCGAAGGGCTGGGTGTTCATGGTCACCTGAGCCTGGGCAGCAAGTGGGGAAGGATCACCCTGGCTCCCAGGTGAAAGGACAAAGAGGAATGTGTGACAGGGGTCCAGCTTTTTCTTTGCTCTGATTGTCTGGAAACCCCAATTCTGTATTGGCCAACATACTTCCCTACATCAAACTCATATGAGAATATGGGATGATATTTTCAACAGATAACATTCCTGGCCATTCAACCAAGTGAGCTTACCCTTTGGCAACAGTTGTAAGGTTCCCATAACTGAGAGGGATCAGGGTGGGCAGGACCAGGTCCTTTAATGTCTCAGTGAGCACCCACTGCTCACAGCTCCCCACGACCGTGTCCCCAGCTCTTTCTCATAATGGAATGTGATGCAATGCCTTGGTGAGTGCATTGTGCTTTCTTTCCATTTATAATATCCCAAAGGCTTAGTAAAAAAAAAAAAAAATCTGCATAGAAACACAGATGCCACTCCCAATTATAAGCATCGAGTTTGAAACTTGGCGGATCTTCATTCTGAACACCTGGGCCATTCTGGCTGCTGCCAGTGGCTCAAGGAATGTGCATCTATTTCAGTACAGCCCACACAATAATTAAAAGGACAATTTGTTTCTACATAAAGAATCACAGAATGCAGCCCCAAACCACATAAAAGCCGTTTCTGCTCTCGCTGCAGTTTGGCTCTCCCCGGCTGGGCACAGTCTGTCCTGGGAATAGTGGCTGCTTTGTTTTTGTGACTTTCAGAGGTAGCAAAGTGGTGGGGAACATCCCAGGTCCTTTTCCTTACCTTGCGCCATGATTCCCATGGAGCCATTCCAAACTGAAGTTTCCCACCTGCAAATTGGAAATAGGAATACAAACTCTGCCTTTCTCAGGGTTGTGGTACAGATCAAAATGAAGAAAGTGCGTGAAATCACTTCCAGCTATATAAAGTCTCTGTACAAATAAGCAATCTATTGCTTTGACTCCTGTGAACATAACACCAGGATTTCTCCAGAAATACACACGAAGAGCAGACGGGGTAGCAATCAAAAGCACCTTGGGGGGAGGGAGAGAGAACCTTACACAGAAAGCATTGGCGCAGTTAGGGGTTCCCCACTTGAATGCAGCCTCAAGTCACGGGTGTGCTGGTAAATATTTAACTACCAGCTCCTCAGAGGGCGAAAAAGCCTCAGCTGTTGCAATGACCAATTTCTTTGGTGTGAATACTGCTAACCAGAGCCAGTGTCGAGATGTCAACATGGTATAACTGGCTAGCAAAACTCCTGGGAATTTAACAATTGTCATATTCATTCTTGTTCTCTCTCTCTCTCTCTCTCTCTCTTTCTCTCCCTCCCCCCAACCCTTCCACCACCACCAAAAGGAGCCATCTCCAGCACACCACTATCCCAAATCCACACTAAAGTTGTCCTCCATCACAGCAGCCTTACCTAGACCTGCTCACCTGCCGAATTTCCAAGCCCACTGACAACAGCAGAAATGAGTAACTCTGAAAGGCAACCCTCCTCCTTCTGTGCCTGTGGGGAAATTGCAAGAATGAATCCCTTTCCCCAGTGACATTGATGTGGGAGGGCCTTCCCCACTGAAGGACTGTCTGAGGAGAAGAAGGCTCCCGGGCTGAAAGTCAGGCTGACTGCCTGACCCTTGGGACCAGGAAAGGGGAGGGTCTCTTCATGTTTGTGTGTTTCATGAAGCACTTCATGTTGCCTTTTACTACGAGCACTGTAGTTCAAAGGATCAGTAAATTATGTCATTTTCCCCCAAGTAGGGGAACAATGACAATGCAACAAGAATAGTGGTGTGGTGGGAAGATACACAGAGTGTTCTAGAATAGTTCATCCAGGTTGGGAGATTGGGGAAGACACCCAGGTTTTGCCTTAAAAAGCATGCCTATTGCTAATAAATAGTACTTGAAGAGTGCTGTGGTGTTCGGGGACACTTTCACATCTGTCACCTTGTTCGATCCACACAGCAGCTGGAGAAGTGAGGACTCACACACCTCCCTCTCCAGTGGGCAGAGAGCCAGGGAAACGACCTCAAGTGTGGGCAGGGTTAGCAAGACTGAGTTGTATTATGGATACTGTACCAACTGATAGCAAAAAATTGAAATTTTGATTTGAACTTTAATATTGGTTATTGCTTCTTCCTAAAATTAAGAGAAATGCTCCAGGTTGGTGTCTAATTGGCATTTGGCAGCTTAAAGGTCTCTGGAGGCCTAACTATGGGCTAACCATGGAGTAGAAGTACATTTAGAAATGGCCATAAACAGGGCATTTCTTTTGCAATTTCTGGAAACAGTATAAGATTTTCTGAAGGTGCCAGTATCCTCTTTGCTGAGGGTTATACCCTGGAGTTCTTTCGATGTTCCCTCCAGTGGCTGTTGGAGTACGTTTGTTTTGGTTTGTTTTGATCTCTTTAGGTGATTGAGAAATGGGGATACCATGGCCTGCATGACAGAGGGCTGTGACATTAGTGACGTGCATGCGTGGGTGGCTGGCCATCCCCTGCACAGTTAGCAGCAGGCCGCACACTCCAGGCACTCTGTCTGCTGCCCTGGTTCCTTTGCACTACTTGGGCTTACTGGTGACTCCGGAGTCACATGGTCGGTCAGTTATTTGTTTTCTTTATCAGTAGACACCTGGCAAATATCTCCTTGAGGATTGTCTCAGAGGCAGCTTGAGTGTTGTCAGTTTCCACACCCCTGGGACCTGGCTTTCTAGGTGGGCTGTGACATCAGGACACAGGAAAGTGGAAAGTCTTTCAGATCCAAATGCTGACTGTCCACAAACAACTAATAAGGCAACCGTCCTGGGCGTCCTGAATGAATGGGCCTGGGTCCCTCCCTCCCTCTCTCTCTCTCTCTCTCTCTCTCTCTCTCTCTCTGCTTATGCAAGATGCAAGACACAGAGATCCATCCCGAATCCAAATCCTTCAGGCCCCCAGGGATTCCTCCTCACTGGTCTTATTGAAAAAAGTCTCTGGTTTCAGACATGAAAAACTGGGGCTTAGGGGAGGAGCCTTGATCCATTCCACACCAAGCGGAGGTGCTGCCTGGGAAAGTCACTGGGGATCTCCGAATGGGAGGTGATTTTGGCCCCCAAAGCCCAGCCAGGGCAGGAGTTACCGCAGAGGAGAACTTCTTTCTGCCGTGCAAATACAGTGACAGCAGTCAATCAATTTTTCTGGAAATTTTGACAACAAATCTATTTAGACCAGCTTGGACAATGACCATGGTTTTGGGGAGGGTAGAAGTGGACAGTCCCTGCTTCAATTGCCTTCCAGCCATAGTGGTCCAGACTGTAGCACTTTTCAACTGAACCGTTTGGGAGTAACAGCCCGTTGGCATTGCCTCTGTGTAAATGAACCCCTGGACCTGTCTAAAACATGGAAAGGACCTGTGTGATTTTGTGCTTGATTCGGTGAGAGGACACAGAGTTTTAAAGTCTGACCCTGAGCCGTGGTTTTGGGTTGGCCAAAAAGTCCGTTACGGTTTTTTTTCTATACAGTGGCTCTAGTTGTGCTTAGTTGTCTTTAGCTTCACTCGAAACTGTTTTGTTAAGTCATACTGTGACAACTGTCATATCAGTGTGCATTTAAAAAAAAACACACCAGAATTGGTGAATTTCTGTGCAGCTGTTTTAATATTGAAGATGGAAGAAAATAGGCAACATTTTTGGCATAGTATGCTTTATTAGTTCAAGAAAGGTAAAAATGCAACTGAAATGCAAAAAAAAAGAAAAAAGATTTGTGCAGTGTATGGAGAAGGTGCTGTGACTGATCCAACGGGTCAAAAGTGGTTTGCAAAGTTTCTTGGTATTATTGACATTTCGGCCAAAGAATTCTTTGCTGTGGGGCTATCTTCTGCATTGGAAGATGTTTAGCAGCACCCCCAGCCTCTACCCACTAGAAGCCAATAGCAGAAGATAGCCAACATACTCAAAATATCCAAATCAATAAAGTTATTGATGAAAATGAAAAATGTGTCTTTTATTTTATGTAAAAAATATAACAGACTTTTTGGCCAACCCAGTAAGTAGTAACAGTCCCTTTCCTGTCATCCCAGTGGCATTCTAGGGAAGGTTCTAGGAAGTCAGCACTCTGAAACGTCTATAAACTGTAAAGTACTGTACACTGAATGAGCAGATGAGCTGGGGCATCTTCCAGCACCATGTGGTGGCATTCCTGAGCAGTGCTTTTCCCACTCCAATGGGATATGAGTACTGTCCAGATGACAGCCATGCTGTGAGGGACAAACTCCCAAGTGCATCTGTAATATTGTGATTTATATATAGTAAGAATATATATTTGTGCCCTTTCCCAGTTTCTGGAACAGAGCCCCTAAAACGCTTGGAATTTCCTAAGTGATGAGAGCAGTAAAAAGGATCTTTTATTATGTTAATGAGGTGACTTTTGAAATACCCTTAAATCGCCTAAGGAAAGGGTTGACCTCCGGTGAGGGGAGAGGGGCTGGAAATTAAGTTCAATTACCAATGGCTGATGAACTCATCAAGCATGCCTCTGTGAGGAAGCCTCCTCAAAAACCCAAAAGAATGGACTCAGAGAGCTTCCTGGTAGACGAATCCACACAGGTGCTGATGGAGCGGTGTGGTCGGGGGGACACGGAAGCTCCGTGCCCTTTCCCCGCAGTTTCGCCTGTACATCCCTTGCATCTGGCAGCTCCCGAGGTATATCCTTTGATGATGAACTAGGGATATAGTAAGTAAATGTTTTTCTGAGTTCTGTGAGCCACTCTCGGAAATTAATTGAACCCTAGGTGGGAGCCATTGAAACCCCTGATCTATAGACGTTTTGGTCAGAAGTCCAGGTAATAACCTCGTCTTGCAAGTGGCATCTGAAATGGGGGGAGGACAGTCCAGCAGGACTGAACCCTTAACTCGTGAAATCTGATACTCACTCCAAGTAGACAGTGGCAGAATTGAGTTGAATTGTAGGACATCCATTCAGTGCAGGAAAATTACTTGGTATGGGGAAAACCCCACACATTGGCACTGGGAGCAGAAATACAGCATCTCAAGCAGTTTTTACATATAGGTCATGTGGAAGGATACCAGAGGTTTGATGCTCACAGGAGATTGGAGTAGTAAGAACTATTGGGCAATTGTTCCTTAGTCATCCTTGTAGCAAAGGCATTCAAATCATGGTCCCTGGCAAGCTCTTGGAAAACTGGCATTGCGTAATAGGTTCTGGCTCTTGCCAGCTACCATCACTTGGTGCAGGCCGGAAGTCCAAGCAGAAGGGTCAGTGGGCTGCAAGAGCCCAGTGCAAAGGAGTTCTGGGCCAGGGCGCCCCTAAGCAAACTGGAGCATTGCGCTGTAGGACAGGGACCACCTCAATGATTCTCTTTGGTACAGGGCAAGAGCGAGAGCTCTCCTGTAAGCCTGACGATGAGGTATCCAAGTCTGGGCATCTGCCCAGGAAAGGTGTGGGCCAGCTCTGGGAACAGCACTTGGAGACACAGTGAAAATCAGAGTCTGTGTGCAGGGCCTCTGGCGGGAGGGAGGCACCGGAACTGCCAGGGGACAACCCTGCCTGTTGCCCCACAGATGTCCTTGCTGGGATTTCTACAGGAGGAAGTGTGGGAAAAGGAGAGAAGAGTTCCAGTTTACTGAGCACCTGTTATGTGTCAGTGTGCCAGTTGCTTCCCATATTTGATGTCATTTAATTCTTCCAAAAACGCTAAGAAAAAAGTATTAAATCACAGTGTAAGGATGAAGGCCTGAAGCTCAGAAATACTGAACAACTTCCTCAAATTACTGAGGGACAGAGTCAGGAATCCAGCCTGTGTTTCTGACTCCAAAGGCCTTGTTTTTCTTCTCCGTGAAGGCGAAAGAGCTCTCACAAGCTTGCAAACATGGTTTCCAATCATAGAGAACATTGGAATCATGAGAGTTGGGGTGGGGGGCGGTGGTAGAGGCGGTCATAAGGCATTTAAAAAATAACTACACCTGTACCCTATCCCTAATGGTTCTGCTTTCGTAGATCTGGGGTGAGGCCTGGGCACTGGTATATCTTAAAATCTCCAGATGATTGTAAGATTCAACCATTCTGTTTTGTTTTGTTTTGTTTCGTTACAAATCATGCTCAGAAAAGCTTTTAGTTCTTCTGGAGCTAGCATAAAGTCTGCTTCCATGGGGGATTCATTCATTCATTCATTCATTCATTCGCTTACTTATTCTTTGAGGAGCCCCCTAAGAAGACAAGGGTCAGGAGCAAATAGGAGAACTGACCTGTGGGAATTCATCTGCATTTGGGATGTGACAGGACATCCAAGTGGAATCGCCAGTGGGGTCCACTGGGAGACAAATTACCTTTGCATCTTTTAAAATGATCTAACAGTGTGGAAATATGTATCTGAAAACACTGTGGTTTTTAAGAATTAAGTGCACACACACACGGACCTGCTGAATCACCATCCGTGACAGGAAGCTTGGGCCAAGGAAGTGGTTCCTGATTCTCGTCAAAAGTCAGGGAAAACAGAGGTGCTGGGAGTTGTGAAATAATAACTGCGGACTTCACTGGAAAGCTCTGCATCAGTTACCCATCCTTGGGAAGTCTCTCCCTGGCCCTCTCTGTTTCATTTTCTTCCACATCCCTTTTTCTCCCCTTGGCCGTTTCTCGTGTCTTATCTGCTCCCGTGTCGCTGACTGTCTCTTAATGATAAACAAAACCAGCACCCAAACACACACGCAGATGCACAATAAGAAGGAGTTAAGTTCTTTTTCTCTTTACTTCGCTCCCCAAGCTGATCTGATGGTCTCTCTCCTATTTGAACTTCCCCAAGGCCGTGCTTTTGCCCATTAGGTGGGGAGGCTAGAAGCAGGAAGCTGGAGCCAGACTTTGGGGCTTGCCTCCTAGCTTGGCTGTACTTTACTGTGTTAAGCTCAAGCAAATTTCTTAGCGTCCTCTTGGTTTCGGAGAGGTAATAATAGTTACTATCTCATAGGATGTTTGGGGGTTAGAGTTGAAACATGCAGAACACTTAAACGTGTATCTGGTACACATTAAGCGCCCAATAAATGTTGCTGCTGCTACCCTTATTGCTGCTGTTATCACCGAGGGTCTGAGTCTCTCCAGCCCTTCTCTTGCTTTTCCTCCTCCACCCAGTTTACATTCCAGCCTTGTGGGACTACTTGCAGTTACTAGAAATTACCATTCTCTCTTAAACCTCAGGGCATTTGCTTGTTCTTCTATTTCATAAACCTTTTCATTTTGTTAGTTTCCTGCCGTTATTGTAAGACATTATCACAAGCTTAGTGGCTAGAAAAAAACACACCTTTGTTATCCCATAGTTCTGGATGTCGGAAGTCCAACATGGGGTCTCACGGGCTGGAGTCTAGGTGTCGGCAGAGCTGTGTTCCTTCGCCCCTTCCTCCATCTTCACAGGCAGCAGTGGCAGGTTTGGGTCTTCATGTTGCACCCCTCTGGCCATTCTTCCATATTCACATCTCCCTTTGAGTGTGGGCAGAAAAGAAAGGTTCCCCGCTTTTAAGGACTCACGTGATTTTTTGAGGGCCCACCTGGATAACTGAAGCCAGTTTTCCTCCTTGAGTTCCTTAATCTTAGTCACATTAGAAAATCCATTTTTTCCATGTAATGTAACGTATTCACAAGTTCCAGGGATTAGAATATGGGTACCTGGGGGTGGAGGGAGCATTAGTCGGCCTACTGTACCTATTAATTCTCCCTGTCTTTCAAGACTCATCTTGATCAAACATTACTTCTCCTGAGCATTTCCTGATTCCTCAGGTAATGAATCTGTGCTCTCTGTATTTTGAAAACGTGCCGCCTTTTTGGCTTTATCACTGTGCTTTCAGTAATTGGCTTATCAATTGCTGACCCCACAGAGTGTTGAGAGCTGAGGCTGGGTTTCATTTATATTTTTATTCCCAGTGCCTGATATGAACCTCAGTAGTGCTTGCTAAATAAAAGAAACTTCCATCACATGACTTAGTGCTTCTCTGCCAATGGAAATGCTACCCAAAGCATAAGGCATAAAATCTGGTTTAATATTTCATGGCAATAACTAATGACTTTTTTGTATCATACTTGATGTATTCATACCTGTTGTCTTCATCTTGAGCACACTCTTACATTGAAGGCAACCAAGTTGCCATTCAGCATTTGAGAAAACAAAAGACAGAGAAGTGCCTCATCCGGTCACTCCTACAGCTATTTATTGACAAAGCGGAAGACCCAGGCCCCATCTCCAGATCTAAATTATAAGACACAGACATTCCGTTTAGCCAGAAGAGCAGTATTATGATGACGACATATTTAAGCTGGGAGACACCTTCACACTGGCACCTCCTGTGGCTGAAAGTCCTTAATTTGGAGCAGTTGAAAAGTGGGGCAGTAAAAATAAGTAGTTGGAAGAGTCCATACTTCCAACAATGACCAAAATGATAAGTCTATTTCAGACTCCTTGTGTAGAAAACATAATGATTTCACACTGTTATTGTAATTCAATGATATAATAATTTAAAGTTCCAGGTACTTTGGGCGGACAGAGGAAGCAAAGGTGAACCAGACAGCAGCTCTATTCTAAAGGAAATCCTAGGAGAGTGGGAAAGTTCAAGTGCACTTGAGTATCTGCAATACAAGATAGCATGGCCTCTGTGAGGGGGCATGGTGTGGTGCTCTGGGGGTTTCCGTGGGGATGAAAAGTTAGCTGCAATACTGCAGCTGCAATACTGTAAAAAGTCCTTCACACTGCAGCCTTCGTGGATGAATAAGAATTGATTAAAATTGAGTAAATGTACCTATTTTTAATTGTTTAGAAATATTCCCTTTCTGCGACCATTCAAAAAGTTTTCTCCCTCAAGCGGGAAAAAGTTCAACTCAGTAACTGTGCTTGTTAATCATTTTTTCTGAGATCAGGCAAAGTAAAATCTCCAGTCACTGTTCATATTATGAAATTCCAAAGCAGCGGCCTCAAATGGATGAGCATCGTCAGCCCCATGGTCTAAGAGCTATCTTTGCTGAACAGGTAGGTGTTCGCTGATCGCCCGAGTGTGCTAAGTATAAAACCACGTAACTGAGCCTGAAAACAATACTCTGAAAACTTCTGTTGCTCACCATATTTGTAGAGATTGACCAGTGAGGATGTGTTCTTATGTAGGAAAGTGGGTGAAGTGTTAGTTCTCTAGTTTCTCAGGCTGCGCTGACAGTAATGGTGACAACCCATGGTAGAGTGGGGGTGGGGACCATCACCTGAGAACACTAACCCCTCTGCCCCCTTCCCCCTTTGCATTACACAGGGTGCTGGGCAGCGCCCTGAGCTTGTTCACTTTCAAGGATCTTGGCCTTGCATAGGTGGTCCTCTTCCAGACCCTTCAAGACCCTTCTCAAATGTCACTTCTTCTGTGAAGCCTCCCTGGTAGCCTCTGTGAAATGCGAGGCTTATTCTTGGTGTTCTCACAGTCTTGTGCTGATTTCAGTCACATTGTTAGCTCTTTTTGAACCTGTCTTCTCCACTACACAGAGTTCCTCAAAGGTGGAATGGTTTCTTCATTTCTGTATCTGCTGATTCCAGCCATAGGGCATGACATAAAAAGGGCGCTCCATCAATGTTTGCTCAGATAAATTATATTATGGCTTAACATCATCATCCCAAAGGCCTACCCAGAGCCCTGCTTTCCTTTAATGACTTTTTATAAACACCAGTATGCGCATATACCCCCCACTGTGTTGTGGGGGTTCAGAAGCTGAAAAATCATAACTGATGAGACACAGATATACAAAGTGTTAAGTGTGCAGGATGGACGATCTGGAAGTCAAGGAGAGAGAACTCCCCTTTCCACTTCATTGAGACAAACCTATTCCATGTGACCACATTTGGGTCACCAGCATGCTTTGTATTTTTATGATTCAATTATCTTTGTCATAAAAAAAGGATGCAATTACAGAGTGACTCCTGCCTCGCTAAATCAGAACTGGGCTGGACTCCAGGGGTTCATTTCTTGGTTACTTTTTTGGAAACACATACCATTCTCCCAAAGGAACTTTCTAAATATGTAGCTTCCCAAACTTTCCTATGAAAATCTATTTAACTCCTTTATTCCTACCAGTGCTCTTAGGGACACAAGTTCAAAGGCACTGGGTAGCACATGGAAATGTGCTTATTAATATGGAAGCAGTAGCAGGATGCAGAAAGAAGGGTGGATGGAACAGGTTTAGCCTTTGACTCAGTGCAAGTGTCAGCTCCTCCAGGAAATATTCCCTCCCCTCGAAGGACAGGTTACGGATCTCACTGGTGGACTCCTTCAGCGTCTGGGGCTTGTTTTCCCATGCACCTGGCATCCCTGGGCTTGTGTCCCCAGTGCCAAGAACAGAGCCTGACATTATCTAAGATTTTGCATAAATGAATGACCGAAAAAGAAAAGAATGACCAATTCTAGGTACCAGTAACTTATAAATCCTTTTATCACTTAAGGTTCTTGTTAACATGCTATAGAAACTAACTACTGTCAGCCTAGCTGAAACAGAATTTACTGGAATGAGAGAACGTAGCTAACTGCTCAGACCTGCAATTGGGGGAGGCTCTTGAGAGACTCCAAGGAAGAGGCCAGATGGACGATTAGACAGACTCTTCAAGTCACTATCTTTTGGTGCAGGGGGGAAACCACTAACCATTTTATTCAGTCCTTATGTGACTTTGCTTAAGATTCAAATTCCAAGAGAATGAAGGATTGACTTCATGGGGTTTAGGAGAGGTGGGAGCATCTTGATGGATTTATCACAACTGCATCCAATGGAAGAAAAGTAGTTCCCCAAATTAAAAAAAGAAAAAAAGGTGGAGGTGGGGGAGTGCTGGGCGGAGCAAACATAGACTTCGAATACTGGGGGTCACGTGGGGGTCAAACTTCAGTCTTTCATGTAGCATTCCCGACCAAGACAGGACCTCTCCAGTGACAGGGAACGGGGATTGCCTTCCTTACGTAGTCAGTCCAGCCTTTTCATTTTCCTTCCAGATCCCCTGGGGCTTAAATGTATATTCCTTTTATTGAGCTGAAGCCTGCCTCCCAGAAGGCTCTGCCCGTTTTTACCCCTCTCTACATCCTACATGATTTTCCAAAACAAATTAACTCCTTCCTCCACAGGGCAATTTTCTGAGCCTTGACCCTGTGCCTTTAAGACGACCTGACTTCATACCTCCTCCCCACATGGCCTCTACAAGCACAATGCAATGCCTCTTACCAGGCAGGGCTTGTGTTACTGCTCCCACATATCCCTCCTCCACGTTTGGCCTTTTGGTGCTTTCTAAGGTATGTCCCCGTATCTTTTCCTGGCTCTGGCCACCCTTGACTGGTTCATGGACTCCAACCCACCGGTCCCTGCCCCTGCTGCGGGGGCACCCTCCTTACTGAGTATTCTCATCCTCTCTTACGGTCAGAGGGGCTGGTTTGGCTGTTAGACAGATCTTATTCTTATCTGGCTCCACAGCTTACTCTTTCTGCTTCCAGAGAGCAAATGCTTCAAGTCATTGAAACTCAGTTTCTTGGTTCATAATGTGACATAACACGTACCTTTGGCAGGCTGCTCAGGGGTTGTACGGGATGGCGCATCTAAGACAGTTTTCATGGTGCTTTGAAGCTAGGTGCTTAGCCGATGGTAGCTGTTACAGTTATCCTTTTAAATATTGATTTTATCATTCACAAAATTACAAAAGTTATACATGTATCTAGTTTGTTGTTTTTTTTAAATCAAGTCATAAAGCAATAAAAATGAAGGTAAAAGGCCAAAATAAAAAAGTAAAGAGTCTTTCTTTCTCTAATATCACATGCCCTCCCAAAATTAAGCTCCAGCATACACTCTTCCAGAAAGTGTACGGTCCATGTCTGTCTTCCTGTCCATAACCGTATCTTGCTTTTTCAGTTTAGAATATGAGTGAGAACTGTTCATGTCAATATTTGTATCTCTATATTATCCCTTTTGATGGCTGTCTAGTATCCCACAGTATGTACATGCCATCGTTGATTTAACCATTTCTCCTCTGATGCACATTTAAGCTTCCTCTGTTTTGCACATGTGCAGTTTCATAAAGATTCACTCCTAGGATGGTATTCCTACACCAAAGAATTTGCACATTTTAAATTTCAGGGAAACTTAAATTATTTTGAAAATAAATGTTATCAATTATATTCATATCCACAATATACAGTAGTTACTATTTCTCCACACCCCCACCATAACTTGATATTATTAGCCATTTTCACATTTTGCAAACCATATGGACTAAAAGTGGTATGTGGTAGCTGGCTTTATGTTTTACGGATTACTGAGTGAGATGCACTATCTTCTCTTTTGTTCAATGACCATTTGTATTTTCTAGTTTGTGAACTGTCTTCTTATGTCAGTTAGCTATTAATTTTGATTGGACCACTTTTTATTTATTGAAGCTGTTAAAGCTCTTTACATGTTCATGTTAAACTATTAATACTTTTAATATTAATATTAAAATATTATTAATATTAATATTTTATCCTAGTATGCCTCCCCTTGTTCAAGTTAATTTTTTTCCAATCAAAAAAATAAGTTATTTCTATTTTTTTCTTTTCACTTTTTTTTTATGTATCATTTAAGGCTTACCTATCCCAAGAATATATTTTCTTAAATATTATTAAAGTGGTTTTTAAATATTTGGGGTTTTAATCCATCTGAATGTATTCTGAAATCGTATAAAGTGCTGTACATATTTAATGACTGGTCAGTTGCTGATTTAAAATGCCCCTTTTAGTATATACTAAATTCATACTAAATGATACACTGGAGTTCATTTCTAGGTTCTCTACTCTCTTCCATTGACTTACATAGATGTTCTTGCATCAGTATAAGAAAACCTATGATATAGCATATATCACATACTATATAATTTCTCTATATACATTCCATATTCTGTATTTCACATATAATCCATATACATGCACACACATCTAAATTTTGGGGTACTGAGTAACGACTATGGGGTTTCAGAGGTAAAAGAACTTATTTGTAATTTAGAAAATCATAGAACAATTTGATGAAGTGGTATTTGAACTGAGCCTTGAGGTAAGAGTTGGTCATAACTAACAAATCAAAGTGTATTCCAAGAAAAAGGAATTGCTTTATCAAGATGACAGAGGCTGTGACCCTGTCCACCACCAACCCATAAGAACAAGTGATGTAGCGTGGTTGGAATATAAAGAGTGTTCAGAAAGGGAAGTGTTGGAAATAAAGTTGGGAGAGTCAGATCGGGGCAGGATCACAGAAGCCCCAAGTCCCAGCTTGGTAGGATAAATCATCTTGGTTCTGAGGGCAGTAAGGAGCCCCTGGAAGGGTTTAGCAATGGAATGACCTTAGCTGTGTTATGGGAAGACAGTGGTGGGTGGGGTGTAGACTCAAGGAAAGCCAGAACAGAGACAGAGAGAACAATGAACTCTCTGCTGGCAGCTTTAGGTAGACGATGAGCAGGCCTAAAGAAGTGGCAAAGGAAAATTTCAGCATTATTTTGCTTAGCATTTTCTATTTTCTTCCTAATACATGGTATTAAGGGAACTGCTTGGAAATTGCCGGACCCAAAGTCTTATATTTATGCAACAAAGTAGCAAAGGCAACTTTCTCACTTTTTTGTCCCCTGAGAGGCCCCCAAGTTAGTTAAAGTATTAAAATTTGTGCAATCTGACTATATCTGAGTGTCCTTGTAAGGTTTTTTTTTGTTGTTTTTTTTTTGTTTGTTTGTTTGTTTTTTGGAGCAGCTCTGGCAAGGGCCCCTATCTTGCTCAGGGTTTCTCAGCCTCAGCACTGTTGGCATTTGGGGCCAGAGGGTTCTTTGTTGTGGGGGCTGAACTGAGAGCATTGATGTGCAGTAGCATCCCTGGCCTCCATCCACTAGATGCCAGTAGCATCCCCAGCCAGCCAGTAGCATCACTGCAGACATTTCCAAATATTCCCTTGACTAGTGAGCCCTTAAAGCCAAGTCCTCTTTCCTGGTGAATTTGTTTCAGGTCCAAGAAATTAGAAAGGCTGAGATGGTGGACAGCACTTGAACTTTGACATTGGCACTGATCCAACCTCACTACTTAGTAACCAGAAAATAATAACTAACTCACAGGATTATTTTGAATATTAGATGAGATAATGTGTGTGTAGAGACAAATGCAGTGCTTGGCTCGCTGTCAACT
>PVJD01006158.1:0-102911 GCA_004026545.1 Mormoops blainvillei | reverse complement strand
CTCCATTTCCTGTACTGTACTTTACATCCCCATGGCTGTTCTGTAACTACCTATTTGTACTTCTTAATCCCCTCGCCTCTTCACCCATTCCCCCACGTCCCCTCCCCCGCATTGAGTAATCATCAAAATGCTCTCTGATGTCCAGATCCATGATTCTGTCTCTGTTTTTCTTGTTTGCTTAGTTTGTTTCTGAGATTCAGTTGTTGATAGATATGTATTTATTGCCGTTTTATTGTTCATTGTTTTGACCTTTTTTTTCTTAAGTAAGTCTCTTTAACATTTCATATAATAATGTTTTGATGATGATAAAGTCCTTTAGTTTTTTCTTGTGTGGGAAGCTCTTTATCTGCCCTTTGATTCTAAATAATATCTTTGCTGAGTAGAGCAATCTTGGCTCTAGGTCCCTGCTTTTCATGACTTTGAATATTTCTTGCCAATCCTTTCTAGCCTGCAAAGTTTCTTTTGAGAAATCAGCTGATAGTCTTATGGGAACTCCCCTGTAGGTAGCTAACTTTTTTTCTTTTGCTGCTTTTAAGATTCTTTCTTTATCTTTAACCTTTGGCATTTTAATTGTGTGTCTTCAAGTGAGCCTCTTTGCAACCATCCTGTTTTGACCTCTGTGTGCTTCTTGGACTTGCATGTCTAAGAAACTTTGCCAAATCAGGAAAGTTTTCTTTCATTATTTTTTCAAATAGATTTCCAATTTCTTGCTCTTTCTCTTCTTCTTCTGGCACCCTGTGATGTGAATGTTGGACTTCTTGAAGTTCTCCTAGAGGCTGCTTATACTTTCCTCTTTTGGGGAGGGGTTCTTTTTTCTTCTTGTTGTTCTGATTGGTTGTTTTTTTCTCCCCTATGTTCCAAATTATTTATTTGATTCTCAGCTTCATCCACTCTACTGTTGTTTCCATGTAAATTGTTCTGTATTTCAATTAGTATATCCTTCGTTTCTGACTGGATCTTTTTTATGCTATTGAGGTCCTCACTAAGTTCATTGAGCATCTTTATAACCAGTGTTTTGAACTCTGCATCTGACAGATTGCTTATCTCCTTTTCATTCAGCCCTTTTTCTGGAGTTTTGACCTGTTGTTTCATTTGGGCCATATTTTTTTGCTCATTTTGGCAGTCTCCCTGTGTTTGTTTCTATGTATTAGGTAGAGCTGCTTTGACTTCGTGTCTTGATAGTGTGGCCTAATGTAGCAGGTGTCCTGTAGGGTCCAGTGGCACAGCCTCCCCTATCAAGTTGCGCCCTTTGTGTGGGCTGAGTACACTCTCCTCTTGCAGCTGAGTCTTGGTTGCTCTTGGCAGATCAGTGGGAAGGATTTACCCAGGCCGGTCAGCTGTAAGGGCTGCCTGTGACCACTTACCACCAATCTCAGTCAGATGGCAGGGTGGTGGTGCTTCTGTGTGTTCTGTAGCTGTCCACATAGTGCGCTGGCCCTAGGGTTTCCTGGGTGGTGCAGGCCAAGGTCAGTCCCCATCTATGTTTGGCTGGGGCCACCCTGCCAGAGCTATAAAGCCATTTGGGATAGCTGCTACTTGTGCTAGGCTTGGAGATTCCCAGGCAAAGACAAGTTGAATATAGGCTGGCTGCTGCTAGTGCTGGGCCTGGGGCTCACTGAGGCCAGCTGTGTTTGTTTGAGAGGATTTAGGAAGTTGCCAAGCAGGAACCTGAGACCAGCCATTCATATGGAAAAGCAGGTTGGGTGGGCCCAAAAGTTGGGTGGGGCGGAGTCCCTGAGGATCTCCAAGGCGGGTCAAACACTGTTAGCCAGGTTGTTGGAGTCTCAGATACTGCACCGGCTTGCCAGCTCTGTGGGAGGAAGATTTAGAAAAGGGACAAGGGAAATTGGCCCCTACTTGCCTTAATGCCAGACCTTTCAATTCCTCCCTGTATGCAACTGGTGCCTTTCAAGCTGCTACCCTGTTGCTGGAAGCTCTGAGGAAGTGAGTCTGAGAAGATAAGTCCATGTGTGGGTTCATTAAGAGGAGCTGCTTAGGGCTCCAGAAGTTTCTTCCACTGACTCAGTCCCCACTGGCTTTTGCAGCCAGACATTGTGGGGACTTATCTTCCTGGCACTGGAATCCTGGTCTGGGAGCCTGGTGTGAGTCTGGGACTCTTTGCTCCTGAGATATCCCTCCCAAATTTTTATCCACCACAAGTGGGTAAGAGACCAGCCGGTTTCACACCAGATCTGCTCCTACCAGTCTGGATGGATGTGGCTTCTTTAATTCCATGATTGTCAGATTTCCATTCAACTCTATTTCTAATGGTTCGGAGGGATGATCGTTCTATATTTTAGGCGTGGTTGTGTGAAGAGGCGAGCCATGTCCGCCAACGCTGCCACCTTCTCCTGGTGTTTGTCTGGTGCTTAGAGAAACCTCTTGTTCTCATCATTTATCTCAATTATTATTTTTCTAGTGTTTTAAAATAAAAGAAAATATATTTTACTCTAACTTGTTTTTTGTAAAGCACTAATATCCTTAGTAATCTATAACTTTGCCAAGTGTCATGAAGACATGTTGTCTTCTAAATAAAACATCTGAAGTCATTCGAAGCATATCCTGAATTTTTACTGTGGCCCTCTAACAAGTGTTGGTAGGGAATAATAAATTTGTGTGAACTACTTGCTGATTGTAGCTTTTATCTGTGGTAATTGCCCAAACTGAGTCACTTTTCTGAGTCATTGCTTTAGTCATTTCTCCTTTGTTATTTGTGGTAATTATGATGAAAAGCGGTTTTCTAATAATTTCTTTTTAGAATATCTCTGTGTTATGTTTTATGGGCAAATGATAGGTGTGATTCTGACACATCTAACTTCTGCAATGTAGCTTGGCTCTTGCCCCATCAGCCGAAGAAACTTTACGTGGTGGGGAGGGGAGCCTTTCCAATTTTTAGAAAAATGTTTGTTTTATTTTACAAGGAGGAAAACTGAATGTGGACTGAGGAAGGTTGAATTTAGGAAACCTTACGTTTAGTTGTGTGCACTCTTACAGCTAAAGACCCTAGGGGGTGAAAAAGGCATCAGAAGGAGGCCGTAGAATCTGGCTAAATTGCATCAGAGATCTGGAGAACTCTCTGATGAAAGCCGATGAATGAGTCATGGCCAAGGGCGGCCAGGTTGAACCCACGCATCTTACTGAACGATGTGGGAGAGGCTTGATCAGTTTAGAAAATATGAATTTGGTGTCCGGCTTGCTGACAATAGGCCACTGGCTGATTGGCAGTTATCCATTCTACCTACAAAAGCTAAGTATGTATCAAGAGCCTATGTGTTTCCTGTCTGGGTTTTACTGGTTCCAAAGACACAGCTGAGTCTTGCCCCTGTATATAAACAGACACACCAATGTGTAATTTATTTCTACTGTAGAATCCCTTGACATTACAGTACATTTTAATTTTATATTGTATATCACATCATGTCTCTAAACCCAAACTATTCTATTGAGCAAAAGCCCAATACAGCATGGTTCACCTGAAATGTGTCACTTCCCACTCAGTTAAGTTTTGAAGGTGTTTCTGCTTTTTTAAAAATTAATATATTTATTTCAATTTTATTTTTTATTGGTTTCAGGTGTACAGCTTGGCAGTCAGACAATCATATACTTTACACAGTGTCCCCTTGGTATTTCCAGCACCCGCCTGCCGCCACACATAGTTACTATAACATTACTGACTGTATTTCTGAGGCTTTATTTACTTCCCCGCAATTGTTTTGTAACCACCAATTTGTGTTTCTTAATTCTGTGATTTTTAAAGTGACCCAAGCTCTTCTCAGAGTCCAGCATTAAAGACGTGATATTTCAGAGTAACGACTGGTTGATTATGCCTCATGGGTGAGCGGGTTGCAGGTTGCAGAGGTGCATCTAGTTTGTTGTTAGGAATCTAGTTACTTAGTGAGTCAGCTTTGACTGCAGCCAGGAGTGTAGAGTGTTCTAATTTGCCCCCAATGAGGCCCATAGGCTGAGGGAACTTATCCACACAGCTCATTAGGGCCAGCACTGGCACTAGAACCTGACTTCTTGTTGTGCCCATTGTTCTTTCAGGTGGTGCTCTGGGAACTGTAGGGATTTCTGGGGAAAGGGAAGAGGTAGGATGAATTAACAGGGCGTCTTTTACTCCTCATTCTTCCATTGGTTTACATTGTTGACTAGGTTCCTCAGAGATGCTTCGTGTGACCTCAGGGCCTCTTTCTCACTAGGTGGCCTCTGCTTGTAGAGTGTCCACTCGGCCTCTCCAGTGGTAACGCCAGGCTTCTCATGTGGCATCTCAGGGTTCCCGGGAGTGCAGAAGCTGCCAGACCTGAATTCCTAGACCTGTAATCGACATGGCATCCGTTCCACTGCCTTTTGTTGGTGAAGCAAATCAGGGACCCCCGCCCCCAACCCAGATTCAAGGGGAGAGGACTGAACAAGGGCATGAATGCAAAGAGACACAGGTTGTTTTTTGGACGGGTGGGCAACTAGTGTTTATAAATACTCAGTTGTTTATAGTGATCGTTGACAGTACCAGCTCTCATAGAGCTGAGGACTGAGACGTGTAAGGGGCTGGCCTCCTCTGAAATTGTATATGTTTAATATATATAAATATATTAATACATATTGACATAAATATATGTTAATATATAATATAGAGTTTATATTTTATAGTATAATATAGTATATATATATATATATTTTATATTTTAAAAAAGAGAGAGAAAATGAAAAGGACTTACAAAGCACCACACTGTTCTGAAAGAGGTCATCTTGACTCTCCCGCTGTGAGTATTTTGGGAAGATTCTTGTCCCTGTGATTTGGCAGTGCCAGGAGGCAGGAAAGTGGATGACATCCTAATATGCTGGGATCTTGGAGCTTTGATCTTTGTTAATGTGTTGGAGCTTATTTTACTCCCATTCCCCCAGGTTTTTACTCAATTGAAGACTGTCTGAGGGAGTCCAGTGGGGACCTAACTACAGTATCAGCTTCATTACTGTTAAATTGGATTGGAAAACATGGCAGTGCCATCTGTCTCCTTCCTTAAACCTACACTTTGGCTTTTGGATCATGAGCTACTGACCTACTCCTGGGTTGGCGCTGACAGGGCACAGGGCTGGCGGGCCTGTCACAAGTGGGCTTTGAGTATCACAAGGAGGAAAGTAGCTCAAGCCCTCTCTTCCCCCACCATGCAGGGGCGCAGGCCTACCTGAGAAGCCAAGACACACAGAATGGATTTCTCTTGCTCTTGGGGTACCCACTGATAGCCGATCAGTCCACATAGGGAGGTGTAAATGTGAGGGATGATGAAAGGGGTCAAAAGTATTCGATGTGGCACTTCTTTCTGGGGGAGTGTGGACGGTGCTTCCTCTAAGTGGAAACTTCAGGTGTGGAAGGGCAAGTGTTGACCTCATAAAAACTCTTTATTGAAATAGAGCTTTAAAGAGGTACTGTATTCTGTCAAACCGAGAGTCCTGGAGTACTGTCAGTGACTTTGAGGGAGTTGCAGAATTTGTGAGCTATGCTAATACCAATTCCGCTAAGCATTATTGCAGAATGTCATACTGTTAGGAGTACTGGCTTTGGTGTTTGTGATGGTTAATTTTATGTGTCAGCTTGACCGGGTATGGAATGCCCAGATACATGGTCAGACATTACTCTGGGGGTCTCTGTGAACGTGTTTTTGGATGAGTTTAACATTTAAATTGGTAGGCTGAGGAAAGCAGATTCGGGAGCGACCCTTCCGAATGTGGGTGGGACGTTCCAGTCAGTCAGTTGAAGTTCCTGAATAGAACAAAGGGCTGTTCCCCGCCCTCCCCGCCCCCCCCCACCCCCCCAATAAGGGAGAATTTCTCCTACCTGACTGCTTTTGAGGCATTGATTTTTTCCTGCCTTTGGGTATGAACTGAAACAGCGACTCTTCCTGGTCTCTCGAGCCTGCCAGCCTTCAGACAGGAACTTGAATCATCAGCTCTCTTGGTTTTCGGGCTTTCAGACTCAAACTAGAACCACACCATTGGCTCTCCTGGGCCTCCAGGTTGCTCACTACAGTTTCTGGGACTTGTCCGCATTCATAACCATGTCAGCCAGTTCCTTATCATGAGTCTCTATACGTATATACCTCTTATTAGTTACGTTTCCCTGGAAAACCCTGACTAAAGACAACATTTAGACAGTCCCAACTCGATTAATTGCATGATGTAAGGAAATTTTCTTCAAATTTGCTAAACCCTCTTTCACTATCTATAAGAACGAGTTAATACTAGTGCCTGTCTACCTCATGGGGTGGTCCAGTGACAATTAATACATGTTATCTTCATGATGGTCATGATGCGATGAAGACAATGTCCTCTTCATCAGTGAAGGATGGCAGGTATCCTGATCATTTGCAGTTTAAACTCTCCAATACCTTGCCTCCAGATTAGGCTGATGCTGATGCAGACTTGGGAGGTTATGTTTTTAGATGTTTTGTTCATGCAGTGGGTTACTTTCCTAATTAAGTTTTGCTTGGCTTCAAAATACATTTTCATTTACTGAGTCTGGAAACAGTAAATAATCCCAGAGGCGTTAGTTTGGAAGTGGAAGCATGTTACTCCTTTTGGCTAGAGAGACAGTTCCCCTCCACGAGAGCCCCAGCACCCTTAACCAGCAGGAGTATAGCCAGCCACCTGGAGGAAGTAAGAAGCCTTGACTAAGCAAAGTTGCTGTCATGGAGTCCTTGTGCCAGCATCTGGGCACTTTTCAAAAGGAGCTTCCCACTTTCTGAGCCTTTCCATGCTTTTGGCAGACATACTTTGGGAGGCACGATGGCAAATTGACTCAGACCTGCCGAGGTTCACTTCTTTATTCTATTTAATGGATCTTCTCTCCCCTGCAGGCTCCGCCTTACAGAGCAGAAGGGGGACTCTGAATTTCTCAGTTAGCGCTATCTGGAGCTTTTCCAGTGTTAAGTAGTCTTTTGGGGTCTCTCTTGGGTTCAGATGCCAATTCTACCCATCCCATCACCTCTCTCCAAGATGGCACGTGGAGTGGAGGCAAGCCCTTGCATTTCTTCTGGGACCTCAGATCCCCAGAGGTGAGGCCTCATTTTTCCCCCTTTAGTTTCCTGGGTTCCTAGTAATAGCTCTGGTATGCCGGTCGCTGGGTGACCAAATGATCTGTGGGGTCAAGTTTGCCGCTGGTGAACCTAAGTTCCATTCTTTGGGTGGAAAAGAACTGGGTGCCTTGTCCTAACCCTACTCATTCTCTCTCTCCCCCGTCGCTCCCTCTCTGTCCTGCACTTCCCCCCACCCCGTAACTTGCTAACATAGTCTCTCACTGGCCCTGCCGCTCACCTCTGATATTTGCCCCCAAGTTGATCTTTGGCTTACGTAGTTTGATAGAACATGGCCTTCTGTCACCTTCCTCCACTGTGACACCTGCTCATGCAACTTCAGCAGCAGCAGCGGCAGCAACAGCAGCAGAACAGCTGGGAAAGTCTGGTTTCTCTGCAGACCCCATGGGAGCTGGGGGAGGCTCAGTAGTGCTAACACAGCCAGGCTTGCTGTTCTCTCTCAACCCTGAGTCTGCAGTGGGGTTCCAGGCACAAATCCTCCCCTCTTCTCCTCTTCTCCTGTCACTGTGTGGAAGTAGGAGTGTTCTAGAAATATGCCAGCACACTAAATTTTAAGAAGAGGCAATATTTGTAAGTGAGGGAAGGAAAAAAAAAAAAACACATCGCAAAGGCTGACAGGAGAGCTCAAGCATTTAGAGGTGGAACCATTACTTCCACCGATGTCAATATTTCCTGAGGGCATCGCTGGGTATCACAAGGTAGAATCATAATATATGGTGGAAGTGATGGCAGTGTTGATCCATCAGTTAAAGACCTTTTATACTTAGTATTTTTATAGGAAGGCACGTAAATATTAGGTGTTACAGAGTTTCATAGAAATGGTCCGATTGTGGTATTTGAAATGGGATAAGGAGACAATGTAATGGAATGATTAAAAGCATGAATTTTGAAGCCAGGTAGATGCAGGTTCAATCCCAAATCTAATCTGCTATAATTGACTGTGTCCTCAGAAGCTCATTTTCTTCATGAGTAAAATGAAATCCATGACACTTCATTCGGTAAAGTAATACCACCCTGTAAAGATTGTTGTAAAGGTTAAAAAAGCTTAATAGGCAATAAAGTACTTAGTACAGAGCCTGGCGCAGAGTAAATATCAATAAATGCTCCCCACTCTCATTACTATGTGGAATATAGCTTGTATGTTTTCCCTTAGCTCCTGCTGATAGATGTGATGTTATGGTATTTGCATGGGTAGCTCTGAACTTGTAACAGATTGTGTTCTGGAAGGTAATTTTCAGGTCAGTTGCTTATATTTTATAAATGGAAGATAATCCAGAATATGCTCCTTTTCCAGCCATGCAGAGTGGGGTTCACATGTTTGTGCTCAGGCAGGTGAGGGAGGAATAATTTCTTTCCCATTGGAGGCAGATGGCTTTCTGACTGGGACGAGAACCCTTCCTCCCTTTGCTCAAGTCCTTGGATAACGAGGGAATGCCTAGACCTTCTGTCACACTGCGGGGATCTTGCTCCCTCCAAGCTCTTGTTTCTTGCTTGGGGTAGCAGAAAAGGAAACTATTTTGGAATTTTAAAATTATGATAAGAAATCCTCTGAGTGGATGGTCAGTAGGCTGATCATTCTATCCTTGTGGCACTGCCTATTTTTCTGTTTCCTTTCTCAAGTCAAAGAAAATGCTAGTGAACTTACCTCGTTTCCCCCCCATGAAGCTGTAGGTGAAGCTGTAGGTGGGGTGCTTGAGGAATGATGAATACCTTTAAAGAATGCCCAGAATACTTTTATGAGAAATTGCAGGGATATCTGGAGCTCGAAATGTATCCTGTTCTCATTTTCTAGTAAATGAAACATTTAATCAATAGCTTAATCTTTTCTGATTAAATTCATTAAAAATTAAGAGTATTCTTATTTTTATCAAAGTAATATGTGCTCATGGTTAAAAAAAAATCAAACTGAAGAGCTTACAAAGAAAAACAACCATCCTGTACCTTGTCTTTTTGCCCATCCTGTTCACCAATGGCCATATGTTCTAATTTTAGCTGTTTCTTCTTATAGTTTCTTCCATGTCTCTAAATAACATGCACCACAACTATTTCTAGTTAGTTCTTTTAAATATATTTTATTGATTATGCTATTACAGTTGTCCCAATTTTTTTCTGCTTTGCCCCCTCTACCTGGTACCCCTATTCCCTCCAGCAGTCCCCCCTCCCCTTGGTTCATGTTCATGGGTTGTGCATATAAGTTATGTTCTTTGTTCTTTGGCTACTTCATTTCCTATACTATTCTTAACATCCCCCTGTCTGTCCTGTACCTGCCAATTTGTGCTTCTTAATCCCTGCACCTTTCCCCCAATTTCCCGCCTTCCCCTTCCCAGCTGATAACCCTCCAAATGATCTCCATATCTATGATTCTGACCCTGTTCTGCTTGTTTGCTTAGTTTGTTATTTGGATTCAGTTATTGATAGTAGTGAATTTATTGCCATTTGAATGTCCATTGTCTTGATCTTTTTCTTATATAATTCCCTTTAGCATTTCATACAATTTTGGCTTAGTGATGGTGAACTCCTTTAGTGTTACCTTGTCTGGGATGCACTTTATCTGCCCTTCAATTCTAAATGATAGCTTTGCTGGTTAGAGTAATCTAGGTTGTAGGTCCTTGCTTTTCATCACTTTGAATACTCCTAGCCAGTCCCTTCTAGTTTGCAAAATTTCTTTTGGGAAATCAGCTGACAGTCTTATGGGAACTTCTTTGTAGATAACTGCCTGTTTTTCTCTTGCTGCTTTTAAGATTCTCTCTTTATCCTTAACTTTTGGCATTTTAATTAGGATGTATCTTGGTGTGGTCCTTTCGGGTCCATCTTGTTTGAGGCCCTCTGTGCTTCCTGTACTTGTTTGTTCATTTCCTTCACCAAATTCAGGATGTTTTCTTTCATTATTTTTTCAAATGAGTTTTCAATTTCTTGCTCTTCCTGTTCTCCTTCTGGCACCCCTATGATTTTGATGATGGTATGTTTAAAGATTTCCCAGAGGTTCCTAATCCTATCCTTGTTTTTTTGAATTCTTTTTTTTTTTTTCTGTTGTTCTGCTTGAATGCTTTTTCCTTCCTTGTGTTCCACACTGTTGATTTGATTTCTGGCTTCGTCCCCTCCACTGTTGGTCCCCAGTCGATTTTTCTTTATTTCACTTAATGTGACCTTCATTTCTGCATGGGTATTTTTTATGTCATTGAGGTACCCAGTAAACATCCTTTGTATGTACTGAAGCATCCTGATGACCAGTGTTGATCACTGGAACATCCTTTGCCCCTGGAGTGTCCTGATCACCAGTGTTCTGAACTGTGCATCTGGTAGGTTGCTTATCTCCATTTCATTTAGGTCTTTTTCTGGAGTTTTGTTTTGTTCCTTCATTTGGGCCAGATTTCTTTGTCTCCTCATTTTGGCAGCCTCCCTGTGTTTGTTTCTGTGTATTAAGTAGAGCTGCTTTGACTTCCTGTCTTTGTAGAGTGGCCTATTGCCGAAAAGTGCACCTGTAGCTTGTATGGGGCAGAGCCTTAGGTAATTGGTAGGGCAGGACAACCCGTCTCACCACTCTGTTACTCTTGTGTGGGAGAGGGCTTGCAGAGGGGACAATACAGCTGCCTGGCCTCTGAAGTTTTGCCGGGGAGGGAGCTGTCTCCCAGCACTTGCACTTACTTTCTCCGCATATGCCACTGGTGCCCTTCCAGTTGTTGCCCTGGTGCTGAATCCCAGAGCGGATGGGTCTGTGTGAGTCCTAAGTGTGTTGCAGGCCCTTTAAGAGGAGTCTATTGAGTATCCTGCAGTTTCTTCTGCCACTCCAACCCCCACTGGTTGTTATAGCCAGAAGTTATGGGAACTTATCTCTTCCTGGCACTGGAACCCTGGGTTGGGTGGTCTGTACTAGGGCTGGGATCCCTGGCTCCCAAGCTCTCCCTCCTGTTTTTTATCCATCGCACATGGATGTGGGACTGTCCATTCCTGTCTCCACGCCTCTCTGCTCCTCTCTACCTCTCTGCTTTCTCTGCATTCTCTGTGTCTCACTGCATCTCCACCCCTCCTACCTGTCTGGATGAATGTGGCTTTTTAAAATCCTTGGTTGTCAGACATCCATACAATTTGGTTTTCTGACAGTTCTGGGTGATTTTTTTTTGTAGTTTAGTCGTATTTTTTGCTACAGTTGTGCATGGAGGCGAGGCATGTTTACCTCTATTTCTAGTTTTATTAATTTCAAATATCTAGTGGCTTCTGTTAATTTAGCTGAGTTTTAGCTCACTTTATTTACTTTCTACCTCCTAAGATTATATTGCTCCCTTATTGGTTATTCTTACAATTTTAAGTAAAATATTCATACTTTCTTTTTATTATAGCAGCTCTAGACACCATCTCATGATTATTCCCTTTTATTTCTCTAAGCTTATCGTTTGTATTTTTATGGTGTCAGAATTGATGAGGTTATATTAAGATACTCATAATTAAATGTGCCATACTTGACTATATGTTTTAAAAACTGTTAATAAGATGTTTACATTTTTATGACAATGATGTGACATAGTATATTTTGGTTCCTTTCTTGCACAGCTTTTTTTATGCTTCTAATTTCCTTTCCTGCCCCCCAAATTATACAGTTCTATTGAATTTTTATGTTGTTTATTCCTAGATAACTCTCTTCTGAAATTCCCGTTCTCTGAACCATCATGTACTGAGAGCTTTCTACTAGCTTCCCCCCATTCCTTCTGCATTTGGAGCCCCTTTTCCCCTAATTCCCGTTTGTCATCTTTCTTGCTTTACTCCTGCATTTTTGCTGTTATACATTGTCAAGTAACACTCTGACACAAAAATATATGGGAAATGAATTACCTGGGTCTTTGCATACCTGAAAATATCGTTATTCTACCCTTACCTTTGATTAAAAATTTTTTAAAAATGTCTGCTGGCCTATTCTTGTGTTCTTTCTGTTGTTTTTATTAGGATGCATATTGTTCCAGCTGGATTGATCCTCTATGTCTTGTTTTGTTCTTAAATTTCTTGTCTCCTCTTTCTCTACTGCACTTTGTGAGACTTCATTTTATCCTCTAACATTTATGTTGAATTAAACATTTTTACTCATTTTTAACTTCTAGGAGCTTCTGTTTGTTCTCTTATGGGTCCCCCTCCCACCAACCTCCACACACGATAGTATCCTGTTTTTGTCTTACAGATGTAATAGCTCTTGAATCTCTCTGAGTATTTTAAAAAATAGGCATTTAAACAAATTCTCCTTTGTTTCCTGTATTTCTCTGCTTCTGTAGTCACTTCTTTTTGTGATATTTTTACTCTGTTCTTCTTGTTTGTGGATTCTCACCTTCTGAATTTATTTACTTTTATTTTAGTGAGGCACAGGGTAAGAAAGAAGATAAGCATATGTAGTCAAACCGTTATCGATGTAACTGGCTATAATTCCCTCTTAGCAGATAATCTTAGTGGGGCATTAGCCATGGAAAAGTTCACTCAGTTTTTCCCTCCTAGTCTAGGTCTTCCGAGGGAAATTGATTACGGTTTCAGGAGTCAAGAGAAATAGTTAAACTGACGAGACTTCATATCCACTTAGGGGTAACCTTGTGAATTTTGTACTTCTTTCAAGGCTTAGTTGCTCAGTTCAAGTAATGTGAGTGTATTCAGGGAGAGAGAGCCCTCTTGCGAGGTCAAAGATCCTGAACCTGAAGCCCTGGGAAGGGCCCGCAGGCTCCTCCCCTTCCTGGGTGCCTGCCCTTCGTCTCTCCCAGCCTGCTGTTCCTTTCTTGCTGCCAGGCCTTTGCTTATGCTGAATCCTCTGTAAAGTGTTCTCTTCCTTCCACAACCTCCTAAATTTATCAAAGGCAGACATCATATTTTCATTTTTATAAATATCATTTTATATCATCTGTAGTAGCTACACTTTAGACATTCAAAATGTTTAAACGAATCTCACTCAGCCTTCTAGCCTAAAGCAACTTCAAGTGTGTCCCTCTGAATGACAGTCCTTTACTTCCCTCAGGCAGAATTGATCATTTTCTCATCTATTTCTTTAGTTAGTTGTGCACATGTCTGTTCGGTCTCATAAGTTCTTGGAGTGCGTGGACCATGCCTTATCAAGGTAGGTATTACCAGGGCCTTGCATTGTGCTGGGGACCTAGTGGGTCCTCAGAAAGTATAGGCACATCTTGTTTTATTGCACTTCACTTTATTGGACTTTGCAGATATTGCTTTTTTTTAATATACAAATCGAAGGTTTGTGGCAACCCTGTATAAGCAAGTCTATGGTGCTGTTTTCAACAGCATTTGCTCGCTTTGTGTCTCTGTGTTACAGTTTGACAATTCTTACAATATTTAAAATTTTTTCATTATTGTTATATTTGGATCTTTGATGCTATATTGTAATTGTTTTAGGGTGCCATGAAAGCCAAATTAATTGATAAATGTTGTGTGTGTCCTGACTGCTCCCTGACTGGCCATTACCGGTCTCTCTCTCTCCTCAGGCCTCCCTATTCCCTGAGACATAATATTGAAATTAACCCAATTAATAACCCTATAATGTCTTCTAAGTGTTCAAGTGAAAGGCAGAGTTACATGTCTCTCGCTTTAAGTCAAAAATTAAAAACGATTAAGCTTAGTGAGGAAGCCCTCTTGAAAGCCAAGATAGGCAGAAAGCTCAGCCTCTTGCACCAAACAGATAGCCAAGCTGTGAATGCAAAGGAAAAGTTCTTGAAGGATGTTGAAAGTGCTACTCCAGTGAACACATGAATGATAAGAAAGTGCAGCAGCCTTATCGCTGATATGGAGAAAGTTTTAGTAATCTGGATAGAAGATCATACCAGCCACAACATTCCCTTTGGCCAAAGCCTAATCCAGAGCAAGGTGCTAACTCTCTGTAACTCTAGGAAGGCTGAGAGGGGTGAGGAAGCTGCAGAAGAAAAGTTTGAAGCTAGCAGAGGTTGCTTCGTGAGATTTAAGGAAAGAAGCCATTCTCATAACATAAGAGTGAAAGGTAAAGCAGGAAGTGCTGGTGTAAAAACTGCAACGAGTTATCCAGAAGATCTAGCTAAGGTAATCAGTGACAACAGGTTAACCATGTAGACAAAACAGCTGTCCATTGAAAGAAGACATCATCTAGGAATTTCATAGCTAGAGAGGAGAAGTCAATGCCTGGTTTCAAAGCTTCAGAGGACAGGCTGACTCTCTTGTTTGAGGCTAATGCAGCTGGTGACTTTAAGTTGAAGCCAGTGCTCATTTACCATTTTGGAAATCTTCTGCCTGTGCTCTATAAATGGAACAACAAAGCCTGGAAAATAGGATTCCTGTTTACAACATGTTTTGCTGAATATTTTAAGCATACTGTTAAGACCTACTGCTCACAAAAAAATACTTCTTTCAAAATATTACTCCTCATTGACAAAGCACCTGGTCACCCAAGAACTCTGATAAAGATGTGCAATGAGATGAATGTTGTTTTCATGGCTTCCATTCTGTAGCCCATGGATCAAGGAGTAATTTTGACTTTTAAGTCTTATTTAAAAAATATATTTTATAAAGCTATACCTGCCATAGATAGTAATTTCTATGGGCAAAGTAAATGGAAAGCTTTCTGGAAAAGACTCACCATTCTGATGCCATTGAAAACATTTGTGATTCATGTGAAGAGGTCAAAATAGCAACAGTAACAAGAGTTTGAAGAAGTTGATGTAACTGCAGATGTGATGGAAATAGCATGAGACTTAGAAATAGAACTGAGGCAGAAGATGTGACTGAATTACTGAAATCTCATGATGAAACTTGAACAGATGAAAGGTTGCTTCTTATGGATGAACAAGGAAAGTTGTTCCTTGAATCTACTGGTGAAGATCCCGTGGAGATTGTTGAAATGACAACAAAGAGTTTAGAATATTTCATAAATGTAGTTGATAAAGCAGTGGTAGTGTTTGAGAGGATTGACACTAAGTTTGAAAGTTCTACTGTGAGTAAATGTTATCATATAGCATCACATGCTATGGTGAAATTGTTTATGAAGAGTCAATCAGTACAGTAAACTACTTCATTGTTGCCTTATTTTAAGAAATTGCCATAGCCATTCCAACCTCCAGCAACCACCTCCTGGATAAGTCAGCAGCCATCAACATTGAGCTAAGACCCTTCACCAGCAAAAAGATATGATTTGCTGAAGGCACAAATGATGGTAGCATTTTGTAAAAATAAAATGTCTTTTAATTAAAATATGTGCATTGTTTTTTTCTTAGAAATATGCTATTGCATACTTAATAGATTATAGTTTAGTATAAACATAACTTTTATATATACTGGGAAGCCAAAAAAATCGTGACTTGATTTATTGTGACATTCAATTTATTGTGGTCATCTGGAACCAAACCTGCAATATCTCCGAGGTCTGTCTGTGTTTAAGCATATATGGGAGAGAAGGAGGGAAGGACTGGTTATAGATTTTCATTAAAAGCATATTTATGAACCTGGCAGGTTTTCAGATGAACTTCATGAAAGTTGTGTTTTATTTTTCTTTTAAATAGGCATTTTCAAGAATAGAATACTGTATTTACTTATTCCTCTTTCCTCTCCCTCCTCCTCCCCACTAGATAGGAAAAATGGGTATCTATTGTGAATAAATTGTAAATGTTATACTAGAACAAAATTAACCACCCAATTAAATGAGGACATTATACTCGTATGTCATCGTTATTGTACTCTAAGTAGTATGCATATATAAACAAAATGCAGCACCATTTACAAGAAAAGAAGGGTATGTGCCTGCCATCCTTCCTCCCTCCCCTCCTCTCCCCTCCTCTCCCTGTCCTTACCCATCCCTTCCCTTCTTTTCTTCTTCCAAACTTCTTCCTTCCTTCCTTCCTTCCTTCCTTCCTTCCTTCCTTCCTTCCTTCCTTCCTTCCTTCCTTTCTTCCTTCCTTCCTTCCTTTTTTTTAGAATGGGTGACTCTTCTGTGCAGAAGAGAGAGCCAAGCTAAAATAATGATTGCATGTAAATTCTGGATGTTATTTGCTTAATTTAAGGTCTTGAAAAGAAAAGAGGGACAATTGATCTCCTGAGCATAAAAAGTGTGGGAGATTTTATCTTCAAAATGGTGGAAAGTGGTGAGAGTACACCAAGCAGCCAAACATATCCGGCCTACTTAACCCCTGCCACTGGGGTGAATGGCGTGCCGGTGCTCTGTGAGAGTGGTCCGAAATGCAGCTTCTATGGCTACAAAGTCTCAAAATCAGCAGGAAGATTTTATGCTTCATGCATCTTCACCAAAGCTCTAGTATTAGGAGGGGGCTAGTCTCTTTCTCATCAAGAGGAGGGCTGTCTGTGGTGTGTATGTTCCAAGAGGCAATCCTGTGTTCTCCTTCCTCTGTCTCTCTAAGAAGGCCGTCTCCTCCTAGGATGGGCAAATGTTAGCCAGGGCCACCAAGGCCAATTCGTAGCGTCCGGCCAGAAGACCAACAAGCCTAAGATGCTGGATGGAGCCCAGAAGAAATTATCTCGGGTTCTTTCTTGTTTTATATTACCAGATTACTTTCATTGAGATGAAAAATTCAGACTAGAAAATGTCTCATAGGAATCACTGGATTTCTGAGGATTTGTTGATTTGTTGGTTAAGTGTGTTTCCTTTGCGAATTTCTTTTTGGAGTATAATGGCATTAGCATTTGCGTTCAGATTACTCACTCTAAAATTACCATTGTTTTATATTCCTTGAAGGGCCATGTACCTGTTCAAGAGACTATATGGAGGGAAGAAAAATTACCTGGCTTGGTTGACATTATTTATGTCCTCACTGAGTCTCAACTAATATCTTGCTTCATGTGCCCTTTTCTCCTCTTCCACCTCTTCCTCCTCCTCCTCCTCCTTCTTCTTCTTCTTTTTTTTTTTTAACAGATACTAATTTCGTGTTGGGGAATGCCCAGATAGTGGACTGGCCTATCGTGTACAGCAATGATGGATTTTGCAAGCTGTCTGGCTATCACAGGGCAGAAGTGATGCAGAAAAGCAGTACCTGCAGGTATTTATGACTGGGGCAGTTCCGTTGGACAGTCTATCACAGTATCTTACAGAAAAAGAAAATGGCTTACTCAGCGTGGGAATTGCCTTTCTCTCACTCAGTGTTTATTCAGGAATATTTATGGCAAGATCATCTCCAGTTCACACACTGTAGGTCCTGGCGAAATCAAAGGCTTAAAGCATGGTTTCCACACTGCTGAACTCCCAGTCGGTGAGATGGGGGGAAAACTTAGAAGAGCTCAGAAAAATCATTTTATCTATAAAATGTGAACTCAGAAGTTTATTAGGTGTTAGATAAAATGGAATGTGAGAGTTAGAAGATTAAATTAAATTGAAGAAGATTTTAGACGATTAATTTTTAAGATTTATGACTATTTTAGAGAATGACTACAGCATTGGAGGCAAGGGCCTTGGTCATAGAGCCTGTCATCAGAAAAAAAAGAAGAGAGCCGATATTTTGTTGCCTTCTAATTCTTTTTGCATCTCTCTCTATCCCCAACTCAAAGACAGAGGCAAATGGTGCTAACAGCATAGCTTGTGCTATTGACGCTCACTCAGCACAGCCCTTGGCTCCTCTCTCTCCCCTCCTTCTTCTGAGTCCTCTGTCTTCAGCGTGTTTCATGAAGCAGAATCATTTTCCCAATCCTTCAAAATCAAGAAATAAACTCATCTACGAAGGGTGGAAAACCTGTCTGACTCAGGTGTCATCTTTGGTTTTTAGAAGGTGCATTTTCATGGTATTATAATAGTCAACCAAGTTTGGTGAAAAATCTGAAAATTTTTGAAAATATTACCATTTTCTCGAATCTTAGCTTTTGAGGGCTGAGAAATAGAAAGTTTAAGACTATCCCCCACCATAGCTTAAACATTTATAACTGATGACTCTTAAGTAATGCAATAGAACCCTCTTACATCCTCAGTGTGCTTTTATCCTCCTCAGCGTCTGTGTCTAGATCTGCAGCTCTATATGTACGTATGCGATCAGAATGTTAGCTTCACTTTTTAGTGGGATTATAACAGCCTTTCCTTACCTTTCTTTTCTTCCATCCTCCCTTCCTTTCTTTCTTTCCCCTCACCTGAAGATGTATGGGAGAGGAACGTTGATTGGTTGCAACTTGCATGTGCCCCAACCAGGGACTGAACCAGCAACCTCTTGGTGCACAGAAGGACTCTCCAACCAACTGAGCCACTGGCCAGAGCTCCTTACCTTTCCTGCTTCTTATGGACTATAATCAGATACTTTAAGAAAATCAGATATATTTGCTCATTTAGCCAATTTTTTTTTTTTTTACGTAGAACTCTAAGAAGCTCATTTAATTCTCTGAAGCTGCCCCTTCTCTAGAAATAAAGTAAACCTACCTTGTGCTAACTGTATTCCTTATTGTTCAGGAACCTCTTTTGCTTAATTCTTGCATTGCAGAGACCTGAAATCTAATGTTCAGGAAAAGGGATCTTACACTACGGCTTTAAAAAGGACACGGGGGAATGGCAGCTGGGTGTCATTATAGCACTTCTTTTATATGAAGACTCCATTTTACAGGCATTTGCTTTACCTTGTGAAGGAAATTGCTGGCATTTATAGCTTCACATCACTTATGCGGAGGTCACTTATCAAGCACATTAACTCAGAGAATGTGGAAGCTAAAAAGTCCTCTGAACAACTGGCTAAATAAAATGGTCGTAGAGCTTAAGTTTTTATCTCCTAGGAGAAATCCACTTGTTCTTGGCAGGGCTCATTTAGTCTTGGCCTAGTCTTCTTTTTGAAGTTAATTCAACCAGCTTGGTCATCTATTTTCCTGACTTATAGATGAAGACCACAACCCAAAGGTAGAATACTACAAGAGAGAGGTATAAAGGAACCACAGATAACAACAGCTCTCAGAGGGCTGGGAAGGGACAGAATAAATGAAAGTGACACAGGATTCATAAAACCCACAGCTAGGACACTTTTCTTACAGGAGGCTGGAAATCAGAAGCCTGCAGTAAGCCCAACACCGTTCCAGGATCAAACTAAGCATGGTGCTTGACTTAGTGGTTCAGGAGTTACACCCCATAACTTCTGAGGTTCTTTTTAGCTCTAAAATTCTATAACTCTGTGATTTAAGTCATCACAAATAAGTTAGACTGCATTTGGTATGCACAGTGTTAGAAGATGGGAAGTGTGTTATCGAGGAGCCCCTGCCACGGCTTCTGTGTTACCGAAAACCTGAGGGCTGAGTGTTGCTGTCTGGGTTTTCGTTGCCCCGGGGGCCGGGGCTGGGCAGGTTTCGTGCTTGCTGGACGCACGGGGAGCCTTTGTCAGACAGAGGACTGGCTTTTCCAGCTCCACTGGGAGATGGACTTCGTCCTCTCACATTTTGTTAATGTCCTGTGCCATGTTGCTCTGCCTAGTTGGTGCATCCTATTCCTAGAGGGACAAACATTGGCCTTCAGACCACGTTCAGTGGGGTCCAGGAACATGGACAACCTGGCAGATTTTCTGCCTCTGCTGAGAACCAGCATTAGCAGGCAGGAGCTTCTACTTGCCAGAAGTTTTCTTTTTCCCATGATGCTGCTTTACCAGCTGAGTCTCCTCTTCTCCAAATGTGAGCAGTAGCGAGGAAGAATTTGTAGGATTTCATCCTCTCAGTTTTTTTTTTTTTAACCCAATGCTTACCCCCATATTTTGTGTGGCAGGGCAGAGAGTAGAAAAAAGAGCTCAATCTCCTGGTTCTTCAGCTCAGTCTTAATGTTTAGGGCATCAGATTTCACCCCCTTCTTGTTTGCTTGGTGAACTTTTGTGATTTTTTTCTAAATGTTTACTTATTTTATTGGGAGTTAGAAAGAAAAAAAAAATCTGTGGTCCAAATTTCCTCCGCATCTTTCCTAAGAGTTCTTTCAAGATAAAGTTTAGATTCCTCGCATGGCTTATATCTCCTCATGATCCGGCCTGTGCTCACCAGTCTGTGTATTCTGTCGCAAATTCCCCCTCATTTTCTGTATTCCAGTCGTGTTGAACTAAACTTCGTTCAGTTCCAGAATTAACCTCACTCTCACCTCTGTACCTTTGAACATGCTCATTTTCTGCCTGGAATGTCCTTTTCTTGCTAATTGTCACTTGCTCTTTAGCTCTCATTTGTTTTTACCTTTGGGAAGCCTTTTCTGACCATTCATGCAGTGCTCTGTAACTGTTCTGTGTCCTGTAATTCCTTATGTGTTGGTCATGCTGTTTTCTGATTTGTTCTTTTCTAGTGGTCTCTCTTATTAGACTGTTTATTTTGGGGGGGGCTATGATGGAATCTTGATCACAGTTGAATTAGTAAAGCCTTTTTAATTGAATGTTTTTATTGCTTCTGTGTGTGTGTGTGCGTGTGTTCATTCTAATAGCACAGTGCTAGGTATAGAACAGGTATTTAACACATGCGGGTAGAATAATAAATGTTTGCTAATCTAACTTGAGCTCTTTGGTTGATTTGCAGTTTTATGTATGGGGAGCTGACTGATAAAGATACCATTGAAAAGGTGCGGCAAACATTTGAGAACTATGAGATGAATTCCTTTGAAATTTTGATGTACAAGAAGAACAGTGAGTATTCAGGCTCTTCTGAATGATGTCTTAATGTGCTTGGCATAGTAAAATATCTCCTCTTCATCTGCTACTGTCTTGGGTTTTCTTCTCTGCCATTAGCTAAATGTCGTTACCTGAAACCATAATGTGTGTTGGAAACAATGGTATGGATTGATGGGTTAGACTGTTCCTTACGAGAACATCTGAACTTGTCACTAACCACTCAAGACTCCTTGATCTTTTTCCTGTGAAGAGTTAGTGTTTTTTTTCTGTTGATTTACTTATGGCGAATTCCTAGCTTAAAGCACTTGTAGACTTTATACCTTCTCGGGGGAAGGGAAGAGATGGGACAGAAAATGTGCATAGTTCATCTTTATATTTCTCTTCCACAGCACCTAGCACAGCAGGTAATACCAGGAGGTACCCAATTAAGAGTTTTTGAATACAATTTGAACTGAGTGGACCTCAGTTTTCCACTGTAGGCAGTATTAATACAGGGTCTTGTTAATTTGTATTTGTTTGGGCTATGATTACTTTCACAAAGTATGTTAAAGAAGTTTTAGGTCAGTTGCCTAAATGCACAAGTATAAAGCTTGCTTTTCTCTCAGGAGAGTGGAGATTAGTTGTATTAGAAGTAGGGAAAGTGGGGCATATGGCAGTAGTAGGGCTGTAGAGGTTTTGAAGAGTGTTTGGTTTTTAAAAACGCTGTTTTGTTTGTAAAGAATCCTGTTCGGCACATTTACGATTGAATGGTATGCCAAAGGCTCATAGAACATTTCCAGAGTGGCCCAGATAGTGCATGAGGAGAAGTGTTCATTTTGGTGGCATTCAAAGTGATACGTTTTGCTCTGGAAAGCAGAGGGCACCTGCTTTTATCTGGGAGGAACGGGGACTTTTCTTCAGTCAGGTGTGTTGGAGCAGGCAGCCAAAAGCGCTGTTCCATGGTGGCCAGTGCAGATCCTGACCTGGCAGATCAGCTCTGGGCATCCACAAATTTGGGGAGGGTTGGTCCTGTCACTTTCATGTCAGAGACATTGCCTTGCTCCATCTCACTCCTTCAGCCAGTAGGTCCCACTACCCACTTCGCTATTCAGCATAAGAGGCATGAGGTGAAAGACTGTGATAGGCTCTGTGCCAGTCCTCCCACTGTGGGAAACGGAACTCGAAGCGACAGCTCTAACCAGGAGCACACTGGTAGCGGTCTTCTCCACACGTGTATCCAGTTGGTGGAATCAGTTAAAGGTTTTCCACACTGGCAGCTTTGTGTACTGGAGTGTGGATTTCCCCAAAACACAGAATACAAATCGGGTAGGTGTATCACCAAAATAACTTTTACATTTATATTTTGCTTCAGAGGTTTCAAGCTTCATTAGACTATGCATTTATCTTGCTGAAATTCAACTATATGTGTTTGGCACAAAAGGGAGAGAGAAGGAAACGTAATGTAAATTGGGTTGGTGATTTTACTTGCCCTTCCCTTCAGTGAGCATGTTCCCCCAAGTGAGTATGAGGTGGGAAAGGAAATTCGCTCCTCTTCCAGGGGTGAAGCTCTCATATTGTATCTCATCACACTGAAACCGATGCTGGTGTATGAAACCCTGTACTTCAGGGAGACATTACCTCTGTACATAAGCCAGTTAGTTCAACTGAGTTCTACAGAGAATCAGCAGCTCTCCCTTCCTCGGAGACTGACCGAGGTGGGCTAACTGATGCATGTCAGCCTGGGCATGGGGTTCTACTTCATGGGTGGTATTAAGGCATTTTCAAGAGTAATTTTGGTCATGTGCAATTTTTACCTTACTCTTTGACTTTAGAGAATAAAGTCTGTGGAAGGTATGACTCCACACTATTTTAAAATGTTCATTCTCCAAGTCCCTTGCAGTAGGCATGGCAGATATTACTTAACTCCACTATATAAGAAGTTAACTAGTTGAATTCCTCACCTGAGGTCATGCAGAGCCAACGCCTGGTTCCCAGTACTTGTTCCATAGCCACTCTGCTTAGACGGGGACAATGTGACTGTGGGCGCAAGGCAGGGCCAATGCATGTGGTGGTGCAGGAGATACCTTACATAGGGGGCAACTGAAAACCAGCGTGTGGTTTGCTTGCTGAGTCCTCTGTGTCTGCTGGCCTAGAATTGCATCTATGCTGAGGGAGGAGCTTCTCTTTCTAGTTCACACAGAGATGTCTGCTGGGCTAGCAGGGGCTCCACAGAGGCTACGCCTACTCATTAACAGGCGAAACATGAAATTGAAGCAGATAGTGTTAGTTTCTTCCCAGGAAACTGCTCATGCCCATACCTTCCCTCAAAATTCCACCCTCTCCTGAGGACTTTAGAAACTTAAAATTAATTGTTAAGCCTGGGAATTATATTCCAGTTGCACCAAATGCCATGCTTTTTTCAATTGCTTTTTATTGACCAATATGTCAGACACTAGACTTGCTCCTAGGGATACGGTTTTAGAGAGATAGATGCAGCTTCTACTCTTACAGCATTTGCAGGGATGGGGGAAGCATCTGCAGGACAGAGCCATAGTGTTTCGATGGGGACACCCCATAGGGGAGCTACTTAATGCTGCCTTAGGATGTCAGGAGAGGAAGTCTTCCTAACAGACAGGATGTCCTTGCAGAAACTGAAGGATAGGTAGGAGTTAGGCAGAGAGAAGCACAGAGAGTTCCCCAGGCCATTGGAATGCTTGTGGAGAGGCAGCAGGTGAGAGTCAGCACTGACGTTTCAAGAGCTACAAAGCAGGGCTTCTCCGACTTGGATATGCCTGGGGAACCACCTGCAAATGGAACTATTTCCATCGAGCAGGTCTGGGGAAGGGGCAGAGATTCGGTTCCCAGATGATGGCGATGCTGCCGGTCCATGTCTTGCACTCTGAGGAGCCGGGACTGAAAGCAGCTACAGCGAAGGCTGAATTCTGGGCTTAGGGGGTGTCTTTGTTCACAGCCAATCCCCTGCACCCAGCATTGTGCCTGACCCATAGAAAGTGCTCCAGTAAAACTCATGGGATTGTTACATAAAAATATAAGTGAATGAGAGGCGACCCATGAGGCTGCAGGTTAGTAAGGGCCAGTAACACAGCCACTTTAAAGGGTTAGAATTTGTCTTAGGAGGAGCAGCAGTGGGAAGCGAGGGCAGCAGGGAGGGGCATTGAGGGGTTTTGAGCAGGATTAAGTAGGTTTTCATTTTAGGAATATGAGTCTAGTGGAGTGTGGGATGGACTGGAGCCTTGGAGGCTGGAGGTTGGGGCCTGTTAGGAATCCCCCTTGGTGACGGGATGAGTGAAGCCTGCTCAGGGGAAGAGGCAGCTGAGATAGCGAGATGCCTGGTGTTGCAGGGGCAGTGAGAGGGGACTGAGTGTAGGACTTTGTCAGTGGTGCCCACTAACTGGCTCTTCCCCCAGTTTGCCCAGCCCCAGGCTGTGCGCAGGACACGGGAAGCACTGCTTTTACTCTCAGGAACTCCAAGAATCTAGTACAGAACCCGGCCTAGAGGAGGTGCTCAGCGAATGTTTGTCAGTGACTTTGAAAGGAACTTGATAGTCACCAAGAAACAGATGAGTGAAAGAAAGGGCTGTGAGTCAGGGTGAGGACATTGGAGCCAGGGACAGCAGTGTGGGGCAATGTCCCAGAAAAGCAGGCTGAATGGACATGGACGGGAGGAGAGGGAGGAAGAGGAGGCAGATTTTGCTTCTACTTTGAAACTTTGTGGTTCATTAGATGGAAACTTTCAGCATTTAAAGCAGTATAGAGTTCCATGGGGGAAAAGTCATCCCCATTGAGATTTTTAAAATGTGAGATGTCATCATCTAAAAGAGGGTTGATTTTTCTCATTTTAAATTATTGCATTTTCACTATGGAGAATACATGAAGGTATAACGAAGAAAAACAATCACCCAAAAGACTCCAAGACTCAGAGGAATTCTACTATATTCTTAACTTTTCGGCATGTTTCCTTTCAGTTTTTGCCCATGCATGTGTTACATAATTGATATTTTGACATATGCAATTTGAAATCATACAATTATGTAATCTTTATCACAAAAATTTTCCCATCATTAAAAATCCCTATAAACATCATTTAGAAAGAATTTAAATAACATTTCCTCTATTGTTGGATATTTATAAGGCTCTAAATTTTCTTTATTAAACACAATGTTAGGGTGAATATCTTTGTGCAAAGATATTTTGTAGCCATTAGGAAATATTCCCTAGAAATTGAGTATTACTGTGTCAAAGATTGCGAACTAAGTTTTCTGAGACATTTTGCCAAATAGTTTTCTGGAGAACTGAACGCATTTCCAAGTTCACTTGGTTATTGCATCTGACTCATTGTACTGCACCAGTATTAAACATTACAACTTAAATGATCAAATTACATACAGTTAGATCTTTTTTTAACAAGTATTTTTAATGCTAACGAGACTGAACATTTTTCCTATTTACTATACATTTAAAATTACCCTTTTATGTTCATTATTCAGATTCTTTGCCCATATATGTTATTTAATTCCAGTGATTTTCTTACTGAGTCTTATGAACTTTTAATAAATTGTTTTGATTCTTCCCCCCCCCAGCCCCCCATTCTTTAGTATTTGCAAGGACAACTTTGTAGAAAAGATCTTCCATTGATATCAGTCATGTTTGCCTAATCTTTCGGGGAGTTGGCAGTAGAAGGCTTCATGGTATGTGTGGGAATGAGTATATGGACCGCCACATATCTTGCAGGAGGGATTATTGTTTGGCAGGCTTATTTCTATTGGCCAGCCTGATCAATAAACCTGGGAATTTTGGTAGTGCTTTGTATTGTTACTTAACACATTCTTAGCATGCTAGAAAATTGTCTTACGTAAATGACAATCATCGTTAATAAACTTATTTGGTAAATATTTAGATGGTTGTTCTTGTGCGAGTCAGTTACTTTTTCCATTTTTCAAACAAGAAAATCAAGAAGTATCAGGCCTGAGTGAAAGCAGTACACCCTCTGGGTCATACTCCCCAGTGTGTGACTGACGCTGTAACTTGCGGGGAGGCTGGTGGCCCTGTGTTTGGGAGCTCTGGATCAGCGTCTCCATCAGAGAAGTCTGGAATAGCATCTTAGAGCATTCTGCCAAGCTAGCAAGGAGAAGCTGCTGGCCAGATACTTAATGACACCTCCTGTCGGCCTGTGGGTTTGAACCAAAGAGATCCAGGTGCACGAAACTGACTCTGCCTTTGAGAAGGTTACAAGCTAGTTGTAGAGACAAATCTCATAGAAAAACAATCATATTTTGCCTGCTGTTCTAGTGGATTGTTTTTTACTTACTCAGTATGTGGAGCTTCTTATATTAAGGGATATTAATCCTAAATCGCACACATAATGAAAAATATTTTTCCTATTAAAATTTTTTTTCTTTTTAATTAGAGACTTTAAAAAATACTCTATAGAGCTGTAGCCAGTGGCCTAGTTGGTTGGATTGTCATCCCATACACGGAAAGTTTGCAGGTTCAATTCCCGGCCAGGGCAACATACCTACGTTGCAGGTGCTATCCCTGGTAGGGGTGTGTACGGGAGGCAACTGGTCAATGTTTCTCTCTCACATCGATGTTTCTCTTTCCCTTCTTCTCTAAAATCAATAACATATCCTCAAGTGAAGATTAAAAAAATGCTATATGTAGGTATAATGTTTTTATGTCAGTGTTTTCCTTTGTGTTTCTGGGCTACATATCATGCTTAGGAAGTTCTTCTTGCCTAAATAATAAAAATATTCTTCCATTTTTCCTTCTGGTACATTTATAACTATGTTTGCATATCCAGAACATTAACCATTTGGAATTTATTTTTGTGTGCTATATGCATAGCAATCTAATTTAATTTACTTTCCCCATTGTTTATCCACTTGCCTCAGTACTGCCCTCCTCCCTTATCCATGGAGGATACATTACAAGACCCCCTGTGGATGTCTAAAACCCTGGCTAGTATTGAACCCTATATATCCTGGTTTTTTTCCCTATACACACATACCTTTTCACTTAAAGGAAGCACTTTACAGCTTCTCCTTGGCATTTCTGAATTGCCAGCCTCACTGCTCTTGCACTTTGGAGCCATTATTAAGTAACATAAAGGTTCCTCGAACACAAGCACTGCAACACCACGACAATCAATTTGATCACCAAGACAGCTACTAAGTGACTAGTGGATGGGACCACATACAGTGTGGTGACACTGGATAAAAGGATGGTTCATTTCCTGGGCAATAGAGTTTGATCTCGCGAGATTTCATCACTACTCAGTACAATGGGAGATTTCATCATGCTATTGAGAACCGTGTGCAATTTAAACTTAAGACGTGTTTATTTCTGGAATTTTCCATTAAATATTTTTGTGCTGCGGTCGACCGCAGGTAACTGAAACTGCTGAAAGCAGAACCACAGATAAGGGGGTACTTCTGTACTATTTTTAAAGAATCCAGCTCTTTCCTTTTAATTTGAAATGCCCTTTTCTTTATAGGATAAATTCTCACACATTCATGGATTTGTTTCTCTCCTCTCCTTTTCCTGGAAGCCTTTTGTAACTTATTATCAATGTAAGTTTAGTTAAAAATGCTTTCCCACTGAATATGGAGAATATGGTCTTCTCCATATTCAAAATGGGGATCATGCCCTAGCAGCAGTTTCACCTTGCAGAGTCCTGAAGAGCCAGCGATGATGTGTCAGGGCTCGGCCTCACTGTAAGCGCTCAATAAATGATATAATTATTTTCACTGTTGCTTGTTTTAGGGCCAATGCCAATGGCTCTTAATTACTGTAATAGGTAGTTCCTGTCATTTTTCTTTACAAAAATTTCAAAAATTTCTTGGCCATCCTTCTACCTTTATTTTTCAACTTGAATTGAATTTCAATTCTTCAAGCTCTGAGAAAAACAAAGAAAAAAAGAACAATTGAGATTCTGGTGGAAATTGCATTAAATTTATGTATTAAATGGGGAGGTGTGACATCTTACAAAATTGAATCTTCTTATCTACACACAGTGTAACTCTCTATTTAGGCTTTGCTTTTTGCTCTTCAATCAAATTTTCATTATGTCGAGGTTTAAGCATTGATTTTTCTAGCTTTCCCCTTGTTACCATTGAGACTGGCCCTCTTCCGTCGGAACAGGTGGAGGCAGCTTCAGAATTTCATTAAACGCCTTGAGATACATTATCTTTTAAGTCATTTAAACAACCTTATGAGGTGAGATTGGGCATTTCAGTTTTACACATGACGAATTTAAAAGGAAGGAAGAAAGGAAAGCAATAATTTTAAATATCAACGTATCAGGCGTGTATATTTTTACTTATCGTAAGTAGGCCTATTATCCCTGTTTAACAAATGAGGAAACTGATTCCTTAGAGAAGTTAAAGTGATGTGGCCAAGCCACAGAATAAAGAGACAGGGCTCAAATCCAGGGCTTGGGGTTCTAAATCAGTTGTTCTAATGGCCAGTGGCTACTACATCCCCCTGGTGCTCTCTCATCCTCTCTGCACTAGCCATTTGTCTTAATGAAGGCAACCGCAGACCAACTGGTCCGTTTCCTGGGGCAGGCTGCCACTCCCTAGTCCAGCCTCTGGACCTATCCCAGTGGCCCAGCACACGCAGCCCCTCCCGAGAGCCAATCACAGAGCCATGGTTGATTGTGTTGCTGTTGAATGTGGCCTGGCTGCCTGGCTACAGAGGGTACCTGGGAGGAGGCCCAGAGCAGGGAAAAGACTGATGGGGGCCAAAAATGCTCTCATACACCGGAGCCTCGCTGTTTTGTTATCCGACTGCTGGGGTTGAGAAGCTCTGTAGCAAGGTCAGATTGTCAGGTTCATCGATACGTGACCCAGTGGACCTACGCAGGGGTGAGAATCACAGATTGACGAGAAGGAGGAGCCTCACCTGAGCTGCCCCTCCCCCCGCCCCCCTGCTGGGCGTCCTTGGCCAGGACAGCGCTGCTCTTGCTGCAGCAGCAGCGTTGGTTCTCGTAGGGTTGTCAGATGCTGTGTTTCTCCTGGATTTGTGTATTGATCTTCTTTTAAGAGCAAATTTATAATTGGACCTTTGTCCTTTCCACAGGACATCAAGTACTTGCTTTTGTTGGTTTTTCCACTGTAGCTACTCGGGTGAGGAGGTAGAATTTTAAACTCCTCTTTTTAAAAGTGTGTGTGTGTGTGTGTGTGTGTGTGTGTGAATATTTGTGCATCTATTTTCTTTCTTGGGTCTTGATGGAATGGACCCTGCTGCAGAATCTGGGCTCTAGGAGAGATCCCTGGAGGCCAACTGCCCTGACCCCTGCCTCTGGGCAAATCTGCGTCTGAATGGGGCCAAAGGGCTCGGCAGCATTGTTGGGGGCATCCAGGGGGTGCAAAGGAGACTGGGTGGGTGGGGCTCCAGGCTCTGGATGATTCATATTCACTGGAAGAAACTGTTTAATATACTGAAACTTTAAGTAATATTTCATTAGTTAAAAATACTTTGTTTTTAAGAGGAAAAGCTAGTCTGCGACACCTAGGAGGCACTCACGTTCTCTCTTAGAAGAATTTCAGAAGTGAAAATTTAAGCCCATTGTACTTGCTTTTCTAGATCGTTTGGGTGGCGGTAATTTGGGAGGGAGGGAGGTCTAAGTGACTGTGAAGACACTGGAAGCAGGATTTATTCCTCTGAAACGCAGCAAGCATTCCTGGAGCGCCTAGCTACCCTGCCAAGGTCACTGAGCCTCACCACTGCAGGATGGCAGCCCCTGGAGTTGAGCAATGTAAGGGCCACACGGGCCCTACGCATAACACTCCATTCGATGCCATTGTAATGTGGGGTGCAGGATGCAAAGCAGAAAGTAGATCAAATTTTCTTGGAGTGGATTATGATTTATTTAAAGAAACAGTCCTCAATTGTTAAGTTTTGAGGGGGGACCATTACATAGCACTGTCTTTCCCTCCCTGTGATTAGAACTAATTGAGAGAGAACGAAGTAAGAGAGATATAGGAATCTGGCAAATGGAAGTTATACTATCACCTTTATGAGAAGTAAAGCCGATCCTGGAAAATGTAGTTCATATCTGCGGGCAAGGGAGTTTTGCAAACATAAAAGAAACCTCAACTAAAATAGAGTCAGGAGGGCCTGTAGGGGGAGCTCTCACAGCCTACCACTTCATCATCAATTACCCCAAATGGGAAGAGACCCGCCCATAGCTCAAGTCTATGTTTCTACTTTACTACCCCAGCAAGAGGAAGGGAGATTTTTCTCCTTGCCTGGCAACAGCTCAGCCCTTTTCATAACTCTGCCAGTGAGAAGCACTACACTTGGAACTGCCCGTTTTCTCCAGTGGACTGTGTACCACCCACTCATCCCCCTCCCACGGCCCATCTCACACCGCTCCCCTCCCTGCCCTACCTCTTTCCTCTATAAACGAACATTTCTTTCCTTTGTTCTTCAGGCTTGTCTATGGTTTTGCCATGGCTTGAATGTCTAGAATTGTAATCCTTTGCTATTCCTGAGTAAGCCCATTTTTGCAGGTAAAATAACTGACTCTTATTTTTTTAGGTCAAAAATTCTTAAAGTGAGCCCTGGAACCAGACAGACTTACCTACCCATCCCAGGTAGCAGGGGAGAGCTTCAGTTCTTTTAGCAGCCATCTGCTAAGAGACCTCTCCCCTGCCCTCTGACCCCTCCCCTGACATTTATGTAATGGAAGAACAGAGCAGAGTATAGGCTAATCCCTAAGAGAGTAGAGGGGGAGAAGTGGTCAAGCTACACAAGTCCAATCCTTGCCCCCTATTTACTAACACAGGAAAAAGACCCAAGTGTTACATGGAAAGATGCCCCTCTACAGGGAAACACCATATCAGCAAAAAGGAGGTTCCCCCCCTCAACAAGTCTGATCAGCTGGAGATGAACTCTAAGGCAATACATACTGACTATATGAATTTTTGATACAAGATACATATTTAGATACTGAAAAGAGATGATCAGAGGAGCCTGTGTTTAATAAGGGAACATTTCTAGAAGCAAGCAGAGGGCTTAATTTATTGGAGAGAAGCACTCAGCTTTGAACAGGCTGGGCTGATGAAATGGGGAGAGTTCATGATGAGCTTGGACTGTGGTAAAATGAAGAAAACCTCCCAACGTGACTAACGTAATGGCACTCATGACCTGCAAGACATAGGTTCATGTCATCAGTTTCAGTAGTCATAAATGCAACATCAAGATTAGACGGTACTACCCAAGTGGGATGTTCACAGGCATGGGGCTCTGCTGACACAGGCAACTGGAGGGCCCATAGGTGGCACCTGTGAAGGGGAGGGTTCTGGGAATTCCAGCAAGAAAGGACCCCTGGTGTTAGACACCACAAATGGTGGTCTTCTTATCTGATCTATTACTAGTTCGATAAATTAGAAGTGCTTTCTGGCTTACCACCTTAAAAGAAAATCACTAGAAGTTTTCTTTAGTGCCAAAAAGAAAATGGTTTTTTTGACTTGTTTGCTTTTGGTCTTACCAGCTAGGACATACCTGGGAGCTGTGGGTGTGTAGGCTCTGTTGCATGATGCTGTCTTCTGAGTTTTCTGTTGCTTAATTGAAAATGGTTTAAAATCTGACAACTTCTGAGGAGACTAGGATAAGCAGTAACACAAACTTTCCAGAAGCAGTGGATAATTCAGAGGCCACATTTTCTTGATTTTGGAATACCATTTGTGCTTGTTGTATGGTGGATTTTCCTTTCAAAACACATTTCTTTTAGTGACATAATCCATTTGTCTTCTAAGAGCACCCAGAGACAGGCAGCTGAAAATTATGGAAGGGAAAAACGGACAGAGAATTAAAATGAACTGTAGATGAACACATAGGTAATTAAGATTTAAGATGAAATTTTTCATTTAATCTATTCACTGCCTGTTTTACATGGGTTAGTCATACTTATAGATGTGTAAGTGGTGTTGCCGGGTATGTAAACTAGTTATTAAATTAGACTGGCTAATCCTAATGTTAATCAGATGTCTGTGTTGTATAGTATAGAGGTTGATGTGACTGTGGGCAGGTGACCTCTTAGGGATCTATTTCCATCTCCAGATTCAGTGAGTTATTTGCTTGCTATCAAAATAAAATAAAATAAAATAAAATAAAATAAAATAAAATAAAATAAATAATAAAATAAATGCTGAGCACAGTACCTGGAATATGGGAAGCTTCTCTAATATTTAACAACACAGAGGAATATTTACCATATTTTAGGTTGAAAATGATTAGAAAATAGTACCTAAAATACTACCCAGTTGTGCAAAATTTAACAAATAATTTTTAAATTTTTATATGCCAGGTACTCTTTTAGGAACTGGGATAAGAGAACTGGGTAGGGAAGAACTTACCGTTACTTTGTGTCTCTCTTAATTTTTTATCACAGAATTGGTCAGTCAGTCTTGCTGTTATCCTCTGTAGATAGAAAACACTTGTTTGTTCTCCCTCATGTTTGAGAAGCTGGAGACTGGCTTGGTGTAGGCACTTGGCCATAGATATTTGAGTGGGTATCTGAGAAGCCAGTCAGATGAGCCCCACCTAACTTCTCTCTCTGTGGATTTGCTCAGTGCTTTGGAGGAGCTCATTTATCCCCCGCTTTAGCTCAGGGGCAAGCATTAGAAGTTGCAACATATTCTTGGAGCATCCTAAGGCACTAATGTAATCACCACCCAGACCCACCGGGAAACCTCCCTTTCCGGGGAAGCCTTTGCTGGGAGAATCATTGTGGTTGGTGATTCTTTCCCTTCTGAATGCGTAGTTATTTGCTACTGTTTGGACCTTTCTTTTGGATTTTTATTTTGGGGAGAGACACTTAGAAACATAGTTTTCGTTCCGTTGCTTATTGAGCATGTGAGCCCAGCTGAAGGATTCCCAAACTGGATTTTGACCGTGGGGCCCTTCGGAGGATTTGAGTTTGGGCGGTCTGCCGGCCACGCTGGCAATGCCCTCTCTGACCCCTCCACTGGCCCACTACAGAGCCTAAAGTGAGTCTTCAGCCTCTGTACCTTAGTTCCTACCAGGGATGAGGAGGGATTTTCAACCCATTTTCTAATCGTTTTACAAGAGCTAAGAGAGCTGCACTTACAAAATTATTTTAACAAAAGAAAAGCCCCACTGAGTAGTCTCTGTGAAAGTTTTTATTCCAACAAGAAGAGAAATTAATGGTATAATAACCATGGCACCTGAAGAAATGAAGCTTTTTAAAAAGTGAATTAATATTCATAGCTATTCATTCCCAAGTCTTTGCTCCCATAGCCCCTCAAATGAAAATGCAAGTTACTGACCGACCTTTTGATATTTCTTTCAGGGACACCTGTGTGGTTCTTTGTGAAAATTGCTCCAATTCGAAATGAACAGGATAAAGTGGTTTTGTTTCTTTGCACTTTCAGTGACATAACAGCTTTCAAACAGCCAATTGAGGATGATTCGTGTAAAGGTTTGTAATTCTGATTCGTCCAAATGTATTTATGCCTTTTTATTTTTTTTTTTGCCTGTATGGTGACTCGCATTACAGAGAATTTGAGGTTGCCAAGGCAATCTCCGCACAGAGATCAAGATTTAAACTTTAATATGTGCTGGGTAGAGCATTATGTGGCTCCAGAATGTTATGGAGTGAGGAGAAGGGGAGGAGAAAAAAAAGCTTTGTTTGGGAAAGCATTCAAATCAATTTTATACCTTTTCAGATTAACCCTTTCCAATAAAGCTTAGACAGAAGAAGGTAGTTAGGCACCTCCGGTATCATCAGAATCTTTCTGGGTTTTCACATGACAGATGTCAGTCACCCAAATGAGGCAGTCTGTGGCTATGCTCATCTTTTTCTATACACTTCTTTAGAGAAGACCAAGTTCTAGCATTTTGAGATTGTTAAAGTAGACTTAGTTTATTTCTGCCTGTGCGGTGGTGTGAATGTACAGCCTGCTATTTTATAATATTTGAAAGGCAGTATTAGTGAGAATGAGTAACATTTCCATGTGTGTCACTGAATGAGCTGTGACCACAGGTTTCAGCCCTCATCTCAACCACATCAGATGCACGCATTGTTTATATGACACCAGTGATTGGGAAAGGGGGTGGCTCAGAATTTCTAGAACAACTGTAGTCCTGAAGAGGATAAGCAAAAGATGGCATGTTATTCTAAGAGGCTTGGGATTCGAGGGTGTCACATCACCCTTTTCTACCCCTCTTCTAAAGCGCCCACTCACGATAACCAAGAGGCTAGGGGTGTGTTCATATTGCTGTGCTTCCTGGCTCTGTGGTTGACTGTCCAGCTCTACTGGAGGGCTCTGCACCTGTGGTTTTCGGACATGCAGCAGACAGATGGGAGTGGAAACAGGGGAGTCAAACTGGGGCGTGATTATTCTCAAAGTCACAAAACTTAGCCATTTGTTAAATGGGCATCACAGGAGGGACTGAAAAGCATTAATTATGTGGATGCTCTCTCAAGGGCTGTGTCCTTTGAGGGTATTTAAAATCCTAGCACATTTGGATGCCCACATTTTTAGAGCTCAGAGAACAATGCTGTGTATACAAGTGCATTCTATTTTTTTAAACTATCTGAGAGTGTAATAAATCAATTTCCGCCTGACTTTGGGTTTTTAGACTACAGCAGACATAAAGCCTCGCCACCAGGGTCTCAGCCTCCTGCAGATTCCTTCTCTGCTGCGGATTTCTGATTCCCTGATTTCTTGCGTCTGACTTGAGGGTTTCTCAGGACAATAGCTATTACTTGGTGAGAGACCCAGTCATGATAAAGTGGCATCTTGCTACCACCTCGAAAGGCCATTTGCTTTTTTAAATGAATAAACTAATAAATAATATTTTAAAGGTAATCGGATATTTTGACACTTGTTTTGCCAGTTGTCTCTTAACAATTTAAGATACGTGATTTCATTGAGTCAGACTGTTTTCTTTTCATCACCACTGGAACATTTTTAGGTGACGTGGAGGTGTTGTTTATTAGGAAAGGCATACTCAACAGAGGATACTTGTCACATGTCACCTAGTGTCTGAATTTGATTCTTATGAAACCTGAAAGAAGAGATAAGTCACATTTTGTGTGATAAATGAGACTCACTTATGTGAGTGATGTGGTGAGACTCACTTAGGTTTATTTTCCAGAAATAAAATGCTCCACTTCATTTAACCTGCCTCAGTGATGTATTTCCTTTTTGATAAGAATGTTGGTATACACGTGTGCGTGTGTGCGCACACACACACACACACACACACATACACACACACACATTTACCTACTAGCCAAAGGAGCCAGATATTAATTCTCTTTGGCTTGATTTGTAAAAATTTAAAACATACACTACACACACACACACACACACACACGCTTTAGGCCTCAGTATAGGCATGATACACTAACAACTCCTCCAAGACATGTCTTTATAAGCCTGTTCATTTCAAATGTCATGGCAGGTATGTTTAGACCCTCTCGCTTGTCATGTCACTGTGCCCCTGGCCCATGCCGATTTGGTGATCTGATTAGGACAAGGTCAAATTTTATGCTAGTCTGTTTATGATGGAAGACCGTGATAATCCTCTAGGCCTTGTACATCGCAAGCCTATAAACTGCAGTTCTGGCCACGAGGATCGGATTGAGATGAAAAATATGCCGCCGCGTAGCAGGATTGCTCTCTGCCTTGGCGTTTCTCCCTGGACGTGCTCTCGCATTGTGCCGTTCCCGCAGGTCCGGTGGGGTTCCGGTACAGCACTTCCGTCAGCATTTACGGTCTTAAGAGTCTTGACCCAGACTTGTTTAAAATTCACTTTTGAGATGGAATGGAAGGGTGGATAACCCCAAACCAGAAAAATCCCCAGATAATTGCTCTTTGGCATAGCAGCATGAGATGCTTTCCCACCATCAGATTAGTCTTTTTTTAAAAAGCCGGTTGTGCTTAGATTGTCTCTAAAATGACTTTGTTTTCTCCGATCACGTAGTGTCTAACTTTGGGCTTGGGAATGGGGTGAGTGCATCCTAACAGGGGATCCAAGAAGCCAGTTGGTGACTCATATTTTCCCACAAACAACCCACAAGGGGGTAAATGCATGGCAACAGTCTATTTAACACCTGACACCAAGTAACTCGCCATCCTCCCAGAGCTCTGAGCGTAGGCGATGGGCCTGGGGAACGCTCCCCGAGTCCCCTTCTTTCATTAATGTAACAGTTCTTGTGATCCTTTTGATGAATTTTCCAGGACCCTGACTCCCTCATCATCTCTTTTCCGTCCACATTGTGGCTAATTCCCTTGCTGTCTCACAGCAAGTGCCCACAGATGGCATGGAGCAGGAACGAAGGTCAAACTAGGCTTGCTGTTTGGTAACATCTCTGGGGTGTGCATGCGTGTGTGTGCGTGTGCGTGTGTGCATGCGCGTGCGTGCGTGCGTGTGTGCGTGCGTGTGTGTGAGAAGGCCGAAGGTAAGAGTAAATGGAAATTCTTGGCTGAAATGAGAATCTGTGATGCTCCAGGAGTTTCATTTGTTTCTTATCTCTTGCTTTTCTGTTATTATGGGTAACTGGGAGCAGGCTATGGGGTGTTTTTCTCCGTCCCGTTCTTCCGTCTGAGCCGCGAACCCGGGCAGGTGCGTAGAGAAGAATCCGAGCAGAAGGCTCAGGCTCTTCGCCCCGCCTTGCTCACCAAAGCATGAGTCACCCCTCTTTTTTTGCACACCCCACCAAGTAAGCTCATATTAAAGGAGCAAATCCATTTTCAAAGAACATGGATTGACTTCTAAATTTATAGTTAAACCTGAGCCAAATGCAGACAACAAAAGGAATGGAAAACGCCAGAGGTGCTTTTGAAGGCCAGAGATTTAGAATATTAGGAAATGAGGACTCTGGCGGGCTGTTGTAACTGCCGACCTGTCTGTGTGTGTCTTCATGCGGGGTGTTTGTGAGGTGCGCTTGGGAAAGAAACAGTGATGGATACAAGCCACAGGCCCCCTGTCCACCTCTAGTATTGACATTTTGTCTTGTTCCCTTAGGATGATGGGAAGGTGACGATTTAGTGATGGCTACTTGAAGACGTCATTGTAGATTTTTGGTTATTTGTTCATTAACAGGGAAAAGACAGGGGAGGAAGACTTGAGGACATTTAGGCAATGTCCACATTGACTGTCCTTCCTGGTCCTGTGTGTCCACTGTTCTCTTCTGCATGTCGGGCTATGGCATCAGCTCCTCTGAGAGAGTCTGACCCGAGAGATTAGGGCAATCCTGGCCTCACAGCTTCCCATGGCGGGCGGGGAGACCTTACCGGAGCCTTCTGCAACTTCTACTCAGAATGACTCGGTGTGACAAGGAGAGGCCCGTAGATTTGTCTTTTCTGGTATCCCTGGACCTACAGCTCACCCCATAGCCATCTCTCCTGGCCTTGGGAGGATACAGGGTTGTGTGGGCTATAGTAGCCTAGTGGGGGCTCAACCCAGTTGACACCAGCAGCCATTATCGGGTAAGGAAAGGGGAAGGGGGCCTTGCTGGGAATGGAGGAAAGACCCAGTAAGTACTTTTGAGTGACTGTTAGATTGTGCATTGTGTGTGTGTGTCCCCCGCCCCCCCACCCCATCCTTTTCCTTTCATGCTTCCTCTGTTCCCTCCAGGGAGTGGGCTGTTTTGCTGGGGGTAGAGCAGTAACCAGAAAAGGCTTCCTTGGAGGAGGGTGCATCGGCTGTCTGTCTTTCTTTCTTTCTTTTTTCCAATTATAGTTTACTTTCAATATTATTTTGTATTGATTTCAGGCATACAGCTTAGTGGTTGGACAATCGTATGCTTTACAAAGTGTTTGCCTGATATTTCCAGTCCCCGCCAGGCACCATACATAATTAATACAATATTATCGACTATATTCCGTATGTTGTGCTTTACATCACCATGACTATTTTGTAACTACCAATTAGTAGTTCTCAATCCCTTCACCTGTTTTTATCCCTCCCCCTAAGCACCCCCCTGCTCTGGCAACCACTGTAGCTGCCTTTCTGGAACAAGGTTCTCATTGGGTTGTCCCCTTTCTGTTGGCTCTTTGGAAAACAGGAGGTTCATTTTTATTCCAGGAATGTTTCTCCTGATTGCTCTGCTATAAGGGACATCGTTGGTCCAAGTTGTGCATTTTGTCATCTATCAAACCCTTTGGCTTCTCTTTCTGTGTTTTTAATTTCCTTGCATGACTGTTACTCCAGTCACCCAAACCAGGAACCCAGAGCCACCTGGGTTGTCTCTTGTCTCCCTCTGCAGCCATTGTTCGCTGGGTTCTGTTGTTTCTACCTGTAGCTGTTCTCAAGTTTCCCCTTGTTGCCTGGCCCAGGTTGCCACATCGGTCTAGGCTCATGTGGTGTCCTTCCTGGGGTTCTGACTAGTCTTTTACCTGTCGACCTTTGTTTTTCTGTGTACTATCCACACTGCCATTCTGTCCTTCTTAAATGAACTCAGTGTATGTTTCCTCCCCATCATACTTCAGCTCCTTCAGTGGCTCTCCATGGGTTACAGGATGAAGTTCAAGTCCCTTAACTTGCTGTCTAGGTTCTTACCAGCTAAGTTCTGCTTGATTTGGCCTCTGACAACCTCTTTAGCATCACGTCAGGCCATTGTTTGCATCCTCCTCTCCTCTACAGCCCATGTCCTGCTCACCCGACCATGTAGACCTCTTACACTTCACTGGCATTACCCAACCTTGTGATTTTCTCCCTCTATAGGTGCTCTCCCTTCTGTGTGGAATGTCTGCCTTTTCCTTCTTGTTTTTTTACTAATACCCATCTTTCACGATTTTGCTCTAGTGTAACCTCCTCTGGGAGGCCCTCCTTGACTCTCCAGCCTGGATTGGGTCGCCTTCTCTGGACAGTCTTGGCCATAGTGTTCTTTACTCATCTCTGTCATAGAACTTAGCTTACTATATACCATGGTTTTTATTTATTTGTCAGTCTTCCCTACTCAAGTGCATGCTCTTTGAAGCTGGAATCTGTGTCTTCTTCATCCTAGTACCAGCCCGGCGACTGGTCTGTAAACATAACAGTAGTTATGTTTATAGAATTAATACATGAATGAATGACGTTCTTTCATCTGGGTAGGTGATGATTCCTATTAGAAAGTGCCTGTAGTTCAGAAAGGAAAACATGGGGGTGGAATTGAGGAGAAAACTTCCTTCCTTCCTCTGGCACAGGCTGAGCCTGCCCACTCTGGTGGAGGCACAATGGAGAATTTCACATGGCTCGTCCCTTTCTTCACCCAGCACTCGCCCACCTTCCCATGCCCTCCACCCAGCCAGCTCTTCTGAGAGCCTCATTTTTGGAAAGTGATTCAGGGCCAGGCCAGAGAGTGAGAGGCTAGCCTGAGCCCCGAGGAATGCCCAGAGATCCAGGGAGCTTTCTTTACATCCTTTTATGCTATGGCAGCTGAGGGACCAGGGCCCCAAGCTCCTTGCCAAGCAGGGCCTGGGCTGTCTACCCTACCATCTCCTTCACATCATCGGTCCCAGAGTATGGGTCATGGTCGGGGAGGGTGGGTGGAGATGGTAGAGCAGGGGTGGTGGGAGGGGCGTTGCAGAAAACCCTTGTTGATATTTGCATGTGCTGCTATTTTTAATCTGATTAGAAAATATACTTTCTGCTCTTCTTGAAAAGCTTTGTGGAATTCAGTTCCACACTGGCAGAATCTGGGCTGTCCCTTCCTGTTAACATTAATGGGACTTCCCACCCCAAAAGCTCCTCTTTTTTCAAACTGACCCCAGCAGATCCATTTTTCTGCTTACTGGCATCAGGATGGATGATAAAAATGCTACTATCTTATTAAAGCTCCAAACTTCTGGAATGTGATAAAAAGAACTTATTTGCTATTCTCTCCATGTAGACAAAAATTTATCCAGATTGTGATTCCTAAAGGTTGTGCAAAGACAGGGCTATTCTGCTTAACTGCATTGTCCTCTGGACTCTTAGTTTGTCTTGGAAAGGTGCTCCAGGGTGACACTTGGCAGATGAGATTTCTGTGGCCAGGCGCTGTGTACTGCCAAACTTAAAGGACAAAAAATAAAATCACCTTGTCCTGCTTTTAGCTGTCACGTAAAAGTAGTTGCATGCTCATTTATTTGCTGGAGACCCTCCACCCCAAGCTTGGCTTTGAAAATGCCAAGAGCCTTTCAGGGGTTCCGTGTGGTCATTGCCATGGCCATGACCTTGATGCAGATGGGTTGTTGGATATTGGAACGGACAATCGTTTTGGGCGATCTTTAAAAGATCACTTATATGTCTTCAATTCTCAGTAAAGATTACTCATACGTCTTAGATTCTGGGGTGTAGGGTGGGCTGGATTAGAAAAAGATCAGCATTTTACTTTTCATGGGGGCCTAGCCCAGAGGTCCAGGGAGGCCTCAAGACAACCTCTGTTTCAGCCCATTAATCAAGACAGAGCCCCTTTGTTTTACCAGGCAAATGTACCCTGCCTTTAGGCAGGTAGAGTCTTTTGTTTTCACTTTGCAGATGAGATAATTAACTTAAACAACTCATTGGTGATCACAAAGCGAGCCGCAGGCAAAGGTGGGACCTGTAGCCAGATTTTTTTCCTGGCTCTGGAAACTAAGTTCGGTGCTAGGCTCTCAGAGTTTCTTGTTTGAAGGGGACCTGTCACCAGCTGTCCTCCCTCCATCCCAGAACAGACTAAAATCTGCCAGCGCTCTTCCCCACCCACCCACCCATTAAATTCAGTTCTTACTCTCCTGGCTTTAGAGAAGGCAATGCAGGGAACAGCCTTCTGATTAGCTTGTCCATTTAAAACCCGGAACCAGCTGGGTCTGCTGGATCAGACATGGGGGCTGGGGACAGACTGGGCCAAGTAACAAAGTCAGAGAAACACCTTGACTGCCTCTAGTACGTGGCTGAAGAGCCTTGGACCAGAGTGCAGATACCTGGGTCTCTACTGTAGTTGGCCAGGCACTGTGTGCCACGGTGTCCCATTTGTAAACAGGTCCTAAAACCTGCCCTACCTACTTCACAAAGTTATGGTTAGGATAAAGTAAAAGTGCAGGGCCAAAGTAAATGCTACAGAGATTTGAGCAAACCTCCATGCTCTTCTGAGCAGTGAGCTATCACTGTGCCTCCTGGGAGCTCGGGAGGACAACAGGATTGTCTGCTGCTGACAGAGTCACTTGTGGTGTGAATGTCCATGTACCTTCAGGATGTGCTTGAACTTGTCTTTTTTCTCTTCGGTATGCTCCAGGCTGGGGGAAGTTTGCTCGGCTGACCAGAGCACTGACAAGCAGCAGGGGTGTCCTGCAGCAGCTGGCTCCCAGTGTGCAAAAAGGCGAGAACGTGCACAAGCACTCCCGCCTGGCCGAGGTAAGGGCCCGGGGTCGGCTTCTCTTACACCTCACTCTGGGGCTCGGGGGCTGAGAAAACGGTTCGAAGCAAGTGTGCTGGTTTGGAGGGGACTTTTGGGATCCCCAGACTACTGTCCTGGCTGGGCTACACACTGCTGTGTGTGACTCTGGGTAAGGGACCTACCTCTGCGGCTTTGTACTTTGCCATGTGCCTTTACTCATACGTCTGCAGACAGCTCCTTTCCAACTTGCTTGAGCTCACAGGTGTGTCAGTTCATTTTTTTTTGAAGGAGTGTGGAAGGAGCTAGAAGTGCTAAGTATACGAAAGGGATCATACCTGGAAACCATAAACAATTTTTTAATTTGAGCAATACATAGTATTAAAGGCAAAGAAGATACAGGAAGCAAAAAGAAAATAAAAATCACCTATAATCCCACTAGCCAGGGTGGTACTCTCCCTTTTGCTAGGACAGGTCCTTGGGTGACATTCAGTCTTCCGGGTATCCTCTAACTTAAACACTTAAAATATATAAACTATAATTAATATGGCTTACGTTTTATGGTGTGGGGATAAGAGAGGGAAGAAAATAAAAGTATTTGCTTAAGATAGACATACATATCTATGTTTTATATATATTATACACACACACACACACACACATACATATATACACACACACACATATATATATATAAACATTCATAACAAAATAAAAAATACCCATAACTCTTAGCCTGCTCTATGGTTTTCTTCACTTAGTGCCTTCTAATGTGCTATACAATTTACTTATAATGATTGTGTTTGTTCACTAATATGTGTAAACACTTAAAACAGTGTCTGGCTCATAGTACACGTGCATCAGTAATAAGTGTTTCTTTTTTTTTTTTTTTTTGATTGATTGAATGGATGAAAGAAAGGAAATGATGTTAGTGTTTTTGTCTACCTGTCTGGCATGGGAAATTGCTCATTATTTGGCAATGTGAGGCAAACATCTGGCTCACATCCGAGGGCTAGTAAATTTTAGTTGATTTGGTTAGAGGCTTACCAATTTTATTGATCTTTCTAAAGAACCAACTTTGATTTTCTCGATTTCCTCTAATGGTTTCCTGTTTTGAATTTTATTGATTTCCGTTCTATTTATTTATTTCCTTCTGCTTACTTTGGATTTAATTTGCTCTTCTTTTCTAGTTTCCTAAGGTGGAAACTTAAATAATCGATTTTTGACCTTTCTTTTTTTTCTAGTATATGCATTCGGCGCTGTAAATTTCCGTCTAAACACCACATTCACTGCATCCCACAAATTTTGATAAGTTGTGTTTTCATTTTCACTTACTTCAAAATATTTTAAAATTTCTCTTGAGATTTCTTTGATCCTATATGTTATTTAGAAGTGTGTTGGGATTTTACAGCTATTTTTCCGTTATCGATTTCCAGTTTAATTTCATGGTGATCTAAGAGCAGACATTGTGTAATTTCTGTTCTTTTAAATTTGCGGAGGTGTGTTTTATGGCCCAGAGTGTGGCCTGTCTTGGTCAGCGTTCCAGGTTAGCTTCAGAAGAAAGTGTATTCGGATGCCCTGCTGCTGCTGTCGGTCACATGCAGCTGATTGACGGTGGTGTTGAGTTTGGCCAGGTCCTTCCTGACTCTCTTCCTGCTGGATCTGTCCCTTTCTGACAGAGCAGTAATAAAGTCTCCAACTCCATTAGTGGATTTATCTATTTCTCCTTGCAGATGCATCAGTTTTTGCCCCATGATTTTGGTGCTTTGTTGTTTGGTGCATACACTTAAGGATTGTTATGTCTTCTTGAAAATTAACCCTTTTTTCATTATGTAAAATGCCCTTCTTTATCCTTGATAACTGTTCTTGCTCTGAAATCCGGTCTGTCAGAAATTAATATAGCTACTCTAGCTTCCTTTTGATTAGTGTTAGCATGGCATGTATTTCTCAATCCCTTTATTTTAATCTATATGTGTACTTATATTTCAAAGGGGTTCCTTGTAGACACCATGTAACTGAGTCTTGGTTTGTGATCCACTTTGACAATCTGTGCCTTGAGTGGCACATTTAGACTATTGGTATTTAAAGTGATTGTTGATATAGTAATCATACATATTATATTAGTTATTTTCTGTTTTTTGCCCTTGTTCTTTGTTCCTATTTTGTCTTCCACTCTTTTTCTGCCTTTTGTGGTTTGAATTATTTTATATGATTCTGTTTTCATGCCTTTCTTAGCATATCAATTATACTTCCTTTCTTGTTTTTTTTATTAGTGGTTGCCCTAGAGTTTGCGATAGACACTACCAGCTACTCCAGATCTACTTTCAATACTCTGCTTCAAGTACCTTATTATAACAAAATATTCCTCATCCATCTCCCCTGCCTTTTGTCCTGTATCCTGCGTGGTGTTCTCTGAGCTTCGCAGATCTGTGGTTTGGTGCCTGACATGAATTTACAGAAATTCTTAGTCATTATTACTTCAAACATTTCTTCTCTTTCTCTTTCCACCCTTTGTTATTCCCATTACCTGCATCTTAACATCTTTTATAGTTGCCTCACGGTTCTTGGATATTCCGTCCTAATGGCGGGGGGTGGAGGCGTTCCTTCTCTTTGCTTTTCACTTTTGACATATCCTCAAGCTCAGAGATCTTTTTCCTTAGCTGTGTTCAGTCTATTAATGAGCCCCTCAAAGGCATTCTTCATTTCTGCTACCGTGTTTTTGCGCTCTAGTTTTTCTTTTTGATTCTTTCTTAGAATTTCCTTCTCTCTGCTTACATTATCTATTTGGTCTTGTGTGTTACTTTTTCCTTTAGAGCCTGTAGCCTATTGATCATAATTGTTTTGAATTGCTGGTCAAATAATTCCGACATCCCTGAATGTCTGGGTCTGGTTCTGTTGCTAGCGCTGTCTCTTTGAACTGTGTTTTTTGCTTGCAGCTTTTTGTTGAAAGCTGGACACGATGTGCTGGGTAGAGGAAACTTGGGTAAATAGACCCGTAGTGTGTGGTGGCAAGGCGTGGGGGAGAAGAAGCATTCTGCGGTGCTGTGAATAGCTAGTTCAGTGAGCCTGTGCCCTGGGCCATGAATTTCACAAGCCTATGAAAGGAAAAGGGAGGAAGCAGTCCTGGGCAAGGGAAACCTCGGGCCACAGTGCGGGTGTGAGAGAGGCCCTGCCGTCCCTGCAGGGGGCTCTGCAGGGGGCTCTGCAGCAGAGACAGCCAGCTAGGGGAGTCTGCTCTGGGGACTCCCCCAGCTCCTTGCCCAGTTACTGGCGGGTGCTTCACAGGAAAGCTCAGGTTTCTGTTCCTTAGGAAACTGTCAGGAGTCTGTCTGCTAACTGCCCACCCTGCAGCTGGGCAGAGAACCCTTCCTGGAAGCGGGATCTGAGTGGGCCCAGCCCCGAGTCTGCTACCACCTCGTTGCTGTATCTCATTCTACCTTGACAGCGAGGAAGTTGTGGCTGGTGTATGATTTACTCTGTGGCCTTCATGTGGGAATGACCCTGCTGGGGTTTGGGCTGGCTGGGACCACTCTTGTGCCAGCCTCTCTCTCCATGGAATGGCTGTGGGGAAGATAGGGAGGGGAAACCACCTTTTCTGTCACACTCTCTCACTTCTTCCATGTGAAGGAGCCAGGTCAATGTGTAGTCTGAGGTGTGCAGTTGTGGTGGCTGGAGCACAGGTACATCCATTCAGCCACGTCAGGGTGAGTTAGTGCTACCCCACTCACGGCTCATGACAGTCACTGCCTCATTACAAGGGCATCAGGTAGATGCCATGTGTGCTTCTGGTTTTCATGTAGATGACAGGAGTAATGGGCGGAAACAGCACTACAGGTCACAACTCATTTGACAACTTATTTAGCTGTGTGATTTTGGGCAAGTCATTTCACATTTGAGAGCTTCCGTCTCCTCCTCTTCCTTCTCTTCTAATGGAGGTAGGAGGTTCAAATGAGATCACATACCCATAGATTAATGAAGCTCAAGGAGTATTCGGAAAGCAGACATCTTGACGTATACTAAAGCCCAGCAATAATCATTTAATACTTGATTTTGATCTCTGGTTCTTTATATCCATTAAAAAAACTTTCTTAAGTTTCAGAAATAAAACAGATTCTTCATCAGATTTTAAAACATAGAGGTATATAAAGTGGAAAGTAAAAAGCTTACTGTTTCTTAGAAGTAATTATTTTTAACAGAGCATGTGTTTTATTACTAATATTTGTATATAGGATTTATATTGATTTTTAAAAACAAAAATGTGGATCATACTATATGTATTATTTTCCAGTTTGCTTTTTTTTTTCACCTACTGGAATATTTGAGATATTTTCCTAAGAGCACATATTCCCTTTATTATTTTTTTAAATGACTGCTTTGTGTTCTATTGTATGACTTCTTTAGCAATCCCCCAGTGATGGGTGTTCAGGTTGTAACTAATCTTTGGTAATTACAGAGACTGCTTCAGTGAATCTCCTGTATATGTATTCAGAATGGTAGAGAGTAACATACATTCATTTATACTGTCTAGACAGTAAATGCTACTTTCTCGCTTCAGATTCTTTTTTCAAAAATTAAAACATTACAGGTAAAGTTTAGGCCCTCTTAAAAGTATTCCCAGAAATAGTCATTACCTTGAAGTTGTGTGTCTGCTTGCTACTGAATTTTTAATATTTTTATTACTTATGTATTTATCTGTAAAACATATATAGATTGTTATGAGGGTTTTTTGTGTCTTTACACAAATTATATCATACTGATATTTTACAACTTGCATTTTACACCCAACATTTATTTTTGAATGCTTTCTATTTTGAAATAATTACAGACTCACAGAATGTTGCAAAACTAGTACAGGGCATACCATATACTTCACCCAACTTCCCTTGATGGTGATGTCTTATATAACTATGGAACCATATCAAACCCAGAAAACTGACATGTGTAGATTATTGTTAATGAGACTAAAGGCCATATTCAGCTTGTATCAGTTTTCATATGCACTCATTTGTGTTTATGTCTGTGTAGTTTTATGCCATTTTATTTCATGTAGAGCTTGTGTAACTGACACTACCACCAAAATCTAGCCCTGTCCCATCATCACCAAGGGACCCTGTTAAATGTCCCCTTTGTAGTCACACCCACATCCTTTCCCTATCCCCTGAAAACCATTCATTTGTTCTCCATCTCTAGAATTCTGTTATTTTGAGAGTGTTATGTAAATAGAATGATATAGAACGAAGCTTTTGAGATTGACTTTCACTGGCGTAATGTCTTTGAGGCCCACCCAGGTGTATGTAGCAGTGATCTGTTCCTTTTTCCGTTATGTGGATATACCACAGTTTATTTAACCATTCACTCATTGAAGAATATTTGGGTGTTTCCAGTCTTTAGCTATATGGATCAAACTGCTATGGACATACAGATGTGTGAACGTAAGTTTCATTTCTCTAAGATAAATGCCTGGAAGTATGACTATATGTGTGTGTGTGTGTGTGTGTGTGTGTGTGTGTGTGCGTGCGCATGGAACTGTAGATGTAGTCTTATAAGAAGCTGCCAAACTCTTTGCCAATTCTAGTTGGTTGTGTTGTTTTATGTTCCCACCAGTAATGTGGGAGGGATCTAGTTTCTGTATATAATTGTCATCATTTCTACGCCACTCTTTTTAATTTCAGCCATTCTAAGGAGTAGATAGTAATATCTCATTGTAGTCTTAATTTGCATTTTACTAATGGCTAGAGATGCTGACCATCTTTTCATGAGCTCGTTTTTTTAACTATATATCCTCTTTGGTGAAATGCGTGTTTATGTTTTTTGTCCATTTTCTAACTGAGTTCTTTGCTTTTTACTCTAAAGGAGTGTACTGTTTACATGCTTAGCAGCAATGTGTATGAGAAACCCATCCATTTCCCCCATGTCCATTACTACACGGTAGTGTTAGAATTCTAACATTTTCCCAGTCCGATTGATGGATGATAGTATTTCACTTTGATTTACATTACCCTGATTACTTGTTAGGTTTATTGGCCTCAGGTTCCTTCTGTGTATTTCCCTTTCATATTCTTTGCCCATTTCTAATAGGTTATTTGTCTTCTCTGGTGGATTGTTCCTTTTATTGTTTATGAACATTCATTATCTGTATAAAATTTTTGCTTTAATTGATATTTTTCTTTATATTGTTCTTATTTTCTTTGACTTGGTACTTGCCTGGTATATTTTTTCTGTTTCTTATTTTACAGCCTTCTGCACGTCTCTTAATCCACATTTATCCGCCCTTTGTTTGTAGCTCAGAACGACACCAACAACGCCAAACTCTTACGGAACTCTTAGACTCCACCAGGGTAACACTGTGAAGGCATGGTATTAAACGTGCACGTGGCACTACCAGACTCATCTAACAGCTCTGTAAGGGGAGAATTGCTATGGTACAGGTTTTGAAACTGAAGCACACTTAGTAAGCGGCGGGATTGGCATTCAGATTCAGTCTGGCTTCAGATACCGTGCTCCTAACGATTAGATAAGAGTACCTACCTTTTTGGAAGAGTTTAATCTGCTTATTTTTATTGTCCTCACTGATACATTTGGACTTATTTTTGGTATCTAATTTTTTGTATTCTCCTTCTGACCCTCTTTCTTTTTCCCTTTCTCACATGCTCCCTTCCTTTCTCCTTCCTTCCTTTTCTGGTTTGTGTTCAGTTCCATTTCCCTGTATTGGTCTGAAGGGTGTACATTCTATTTTTGTTCTCCTATTGATTACATTGGTATATTTTTAACATGCATACTTATCTTCAAGTTAATCACTTTATCTAACTTCTCCTAGAACAAGACAAGGACGTAAAATATTTTAACTCTGAGTTATTTTCATCTATGCATTTCTGTTTTTCCAAGAGTAGTTTCTTCATAGGGAGCCTGAAAATAATAAATTCTTTTCGTCTTCACATATTGAAATATGTTTATTCTTTCCTCTCTCTTAAATCATAGTGGAGTATTTAATTTTAGGTTGACAGTTTTTTGTGTTATTTAATCTGTTCATTGAGTTATTTTTATTTTGTTTTCGATATCTTTTTCGGTTCTAGAAATTCTATTTGGCCCTCTTTCAAATCTTCCTGTTTTTTTTTAAAGTGATGTCTTATTCATGTCTGCTAATCTCTTCTTTTTTTATTGCTTTAAAAATATAGGCATACTTTAAATCCTCTTTCTTGGTGTTCAGTTTCCTCTTGTGGCGAGTTTATCTGCACCTGGGGGTGTTTGGTGGCAACTCTTCGGGCCTCCTATTGCTGAAGCATCTGGATGTGGTGGCTGAGTTTTCGCAGGCCACATACTGCAAGGTTTCACTTGGTTCTTAACAGCTTTCTGTGGCGGTTTTAGTCCTGGGGCTCCCAGCCACGTGAACAGTGTGAGTATCAGCCCCACACACAGCGATGGCACAAACTTGAGCTCCTGATTTCTTGTGGGTAACCCTTTTTCTGCCTAAAGTTCCAGGCAGATGGCCAGTTTCCTTTTTATGTCTCTGAGATATGGGGTGAGGCTGTTCTGTTCAACGTTTCTTTGTCACCCCAGCAGGAGCGTGGGCTTCGCCACCCGTCCGCAATAGCACATAACTTCTGATAATCCTTTCTTCCGAAAAACTCCTGGGCTCTTTGTTTCAGCTCCTACTGTGTTCCTATTATGTTTCTGGTAGCTGAGGTATTGCACTTTAATTTTTCTTAAATTTCCTTTTTAAACATCTTTTAATTTTTAAACAACATCTCAATGTGTTTGGTATAAATGGATGACTTAGTATATTTGCTTAGTCCACTCGGTTGATTGTTAGCTCTCTAAATACTTGTGCTGGTGTGAGTATGAGGGATTACTGGAAGTGGAATTAAGGGGACGGGGGTTTGAACATTGCAGACTGGGTAGGAACTGTCCACATGGACACGATGTGGCTGTAAGAACTTATACTGACTCCCTAACCCCAGGTGACACTTCCTTCTCTCGCCATTGCCCATAATCAGTGCTATCGATTGTTTTACTCAGCCTTAAGTTTTAACATTTTAATTAAATTTTAAAGAACATCTACTTTCTATGAACCGCACCAGGGTTTGGTGTGGCAACGACAGAGGATGCCTCCCTGACCTGCATGAGTATGCTGCCACAGCCACCCCTCAGTGGGACATGCATGAAGGGCACAAGGTGACACTGAACCGGCCTCCTTCTCAGGAGGCTCATCCATCACCTGGGAATCCTGCTGCCTGGGGTCCCAGGTGACAAGCAGGAGTGCTGTCCTCTGCTGAGGAAGAGCAGAAGGTGGGTACAAATGTCCAAGCTGTCTATGTCAGGGTCCCCGGTTGTCTGGTCCCACAGACAGAATCCCCGGCAAAGGCTGCCAGGATGTATGAGCAAAGCTGTTACCTTTTGTCCTAGAACCAGCCTCTCTGTGCCTTGACATTGAGATTTCCTGCTCTACGTTTTTTGCTTTTTGGGTATTGACTCTGTTTGGCTCTCCAGACTCAGGCACAGCTGACGGCACCCCAAGGGGCCTCACGACCCACCTCGCATTCCCTGGCTTTGGAGAGGAAAGTAACTTTGGCAACAGGAAATTCAGCTACAAGTACCTGGGTTTTGAGTTCATTCTGCCTCTCATAAGAGACTTTTCAAATACTCAGGACTGTGTCAATAAGGGATAGGCTGTGCTAGTAGGCAGTAAGTTGGTCGTTACCGGTGCGGTTTTGGATGGCCACTTGAGGGTGCCGCGAAGGCGAGCTTGGGAATAGTGGCTGGCCTGAGGCCCTCTCGGTGCCTTCCAGCCCCGAGGCCCGGCCTGCGCCTGGCCGCTTCACGTGCCCTCGGGACCACGGTGTTCCTTCTGGCCAGCCTCTCTTGTCGGAGGCCTGGGGTCTCGCAGGGGAATTGTCGGCTCTTTGAGGGCTGTTGTGTGTATGTTTTCTTGTATTTTAATAAACTTTGTTTACTGAAGCTAGCAGGGAAAGCTCAAACGTTCAATGGCGCCAGGGATCCGCTATGCACTTGATTTTAGTAAAAAAGTTTTAAGTGACCAGCTAAAATGAAGTTTGAGGAATTTCTGCAGCCTTTTTTGTTTGTTTGTTTCCTTAGAGACAGGATGATGTAGTGGAAAGAGAAGATTTGGAGTCAGACTGACCCGAATCCTCCTCCAAATCATCGCTACATTCCAGCTGTGTGACTTGATAAAAGTTACTTAGCCTCACTCATCTTTCTTCACCCTCATGAAATAAGGACACTAACCTAACCTCAAGGACTCTTGTGAGGATTTGTGGTGCTTTAAAAGACAAGCCTTGTCTTATTACTCCCTGCGGAAAAATCCTTTAATGTCATCGTATTTCTTTGGATACATTTAAAATTTACTTTGTGACTTACCAGATCCAACCTCCCCTTGCAGCTTTCTGCCCACTCTCAGTGACAGTCAGGTGGCACTCTCACATGCGAAACCTTCTCTTGCCCCTGAACCTCGGAACATGCCCTTCCTCTGCCTGCAAGCCTTTGCCCCTTTTCTTGACTGGGCAAGTTCCTACCCATTCTTCAAGCCTCAATGTAGACATCTGACCTGCCCTGCAAGTCCTTCCCAGCAGCCCCTAACCCAGACCAGTTGGACCTCCCTTTTAGAAGCCTACTTCTCATGTACAATCTCCTCTTTGGGCTCACATGCCCCTGGAAATGCTGCTTTTAACCTTTACCTCCTCCAGCCGATGAAGGTGGTTCACAAAGGCGGAGCAGTGTCTCTCGTGCTTATGCTGTACCCCTACCACTGAACACGCTGCCAGCACTCAGCGCTTGGTAAACGCTCACTAAATAAATGAAAGAAGAAAGAAGTAAGCACCTGGTTCAGTGCATCACACTTAGTAGGTCCTCAATAAATATTGCTTCCCTTTCACATTAACCCCTTCCTCCCCTCATGAAAGTCGTCTGCCTTGGTCATGGATAATGAACAACTATTTGTAGCTAATTTGATGATGACAGCAGTGTTTTTGTGACAACCTCATCACCAGTACTCAATACTTGAACTTCAAACATAGAGCCGAAGGTTTCAACATAAAAAGTAAAAAGAATGCAATGGAAGTATTTCTCAGTGGAATTGAGAGAAACCAAGATTTTGTCCATTTGAATTTCAGTATGGGCTTCTATTTGTGTCATGTGGATTGGTACTTAACTGTGACATGAAGTATACAGGTTAATACTTTGTTTCCCGCTGCCTTTATCTCTTCCATTAAAGAATAAGTGCATCACGGAAAAAGTGCTAAAAATAGAGCCTACCTGGTTTATGGAGAAGGGTGTGTATGATGGAAATTAAGCAATTGTTTAGCTTCAGATGTCTGCAACCCCAAATGAGGCTTTACTTTGTGACTAGAGTGTCATTCTCAGCCTCTGTAACATCCGGCTCTCTCCTTTTCTTTGAACGTGCTTTGCGGGGTGGGGACTGAGTTGTCCTCACTTTGTTTCTAAATAGGGGAGGTTTTTGGAGCCGTTCTTGGGAAAAGGGAAAGACATGCACATATAAGTGCGGAGGGAGGGGTGCCCCTGGGGTAAGGGGTTCAGAGAATCGAGGTTACTCTTGACCACAGAGCAAGGATGCCTGAGGCAGTTCTGGATGATGGTCATGGTGATGCCTGTGGCAGGTAACTGTGTCCTTAAGTGATCAATGAAGCCAGTTTGGTTGTGCAAAGTTGTGAGTACCCAGAGGCCACTCTCAAAGGCGAGATTCTCTTTGTATGATTCTGGGTTCTTCTGCTGCCATCATTCAGAGAGATGACGGCTGAAAATCCCAACACAGTGACCTTGAGGCGGCTGGCTCCTCTGACCCTGTTCGGGCCCGTCCTGGCCATGGTGGATTGGCCAGGTCCTCAGGCTCTCAGGAGGACTTTCGGGTTTGCTCACAGCTTCGCCCAGTGCTGCTCCCGGCTCAAGCCCGCATCCTCTATTTCCCGGAGGCCTGCAGTATCAGGTAGGAGGCCTCCCTGTACTTCCGGGCTTGCCTCTTCTGGTCCTTCTTCCACACTGACACCTTCACATAGAGAATGATAATGAACCTCCCTCACTTCAGATTCCTACATTTGCTTAAAGGGTATAGCAAGGCTTACCTGTCCTCTCCTTACACCGAGCTGCGTTTCTCAACCTTGCCCTCCCTCGATGCCCCTAAAACACAGCAACAAAAAGCATACGACACCAGCCTTCTCCCACGTGGTGCTTCTCCCCAGGACACTGAGCTCTTGCCCCACCTCCCCAGCATGTGCAAGCCTTGCACACGCTGCCGACCTGAGTTGTGTCTGGCTATGGGCCGTCCTTCCAGGGAGAGCCTGACAGTCATCTGACATCGAAGCCTTTCCTGATTACCTGAGTCAATTTGTTGCCTCTTTTTCTCTCTCTTAAAGTATGTTTTTATCCAGGCATTTCTTAACCACTTGTTGCTTTGTGTCTCAGTAGTTTGTTTGCAAACCTCTCTTCTATTCAAAACTCTGGGATCTTTGGATCCTTGTGGGTATAACTTTTGGTGTTCAAGATTTCATGGTTGTTTTTATTAAAGCACTCGAGAATCCATAGAATTGATGGGCCTCTGAGTCATTTTGTATTTTTTTCTCAAATAAATGCACTTTATCAGTCTTTCTTTCTTCCAAAGCCTTTTCAGTTCTATCATTCTCGGTGCCTGATCTTTGAGCAAGCCAAAGCCATTAGGTAAAGCGCTTTCATGTATTCCATGAGCTTATTGCTGGGGCTTTCCTGATTCTCATCCAAAATCTTCTGAACCAATCTTTTTCTCTACATGCATGAAAATACTGGTGTTCGAATACTGCTTAACCATTTACAAGAAACATTTATAGATTTATACATATACACACACATATCTATACCCGCTTTCTTTTTTGAACTTCCCAGTATCTATCTGGTGTAACGGTATTTGTCTTCATTTTTTAGGTGAGGAAACAGAGGCACGGAGACCTTGTCTTGCTCAAGATTGGTTAGTTGTGAAGCCAGGATGGGGGATTCTAGGCCGAGGCTCTGACAGGTTCGGCCTGCAAGAACCGTATCTCGATTGACTTACCATGTTTGTGCAGCCCCCTCTCAAATGGTTTCCCCAGCCGTCTCTTCGTTTTCCAACATGTCCTCCCTTCTCTCCTCCTCATCTTGCACACATCTGCGTGCGCACACATCTGCGTGTGCACACATGCTGTAGTTCACATTTTTTAATCCATATTTTGTTGCCTGGCATGTGGATAGCTTATCAACTTCAACTCTGTTTTTGAAAGACATCCCTACATTTGTTTAAGCCTGTTCAGGATGGTCCTGTGGTGTGGCATAACATCCTGCTTCAAATTCGGGCTGTTCCATGTGGTGACCACTGGCTGCCTGTGACTGCTGGGCAATTGAGATGTGGCTCATCTGAATCGAGAGGTATAGCAAGTTACATTATCACATTAGATTTCAAACTTAGTATGAAAAATAGGAATGTAAACTATCTCACTAAAAATTTTATATATTGATTGCATGTTGAAGCGATAATATTGTGGATATATTATTGGGTTAAGATATTGTTAAAATTAGTTTGACCTGTGTTCTCTTACTTCTTTTACGTGGCTACTAGAAAATTTGAAGTTACATGTGTGACTCGCATTTGTGGCTTACATGATATTTCTGTTAGTTAGTTAGTGCTGCTGTAAACTATGGGCTCTCATATCAGATTTGGGTTTGGATCTCAGCTTCACCACTTAATTAGCTTTGCGGTTTTGGGCAACTTAGCCTACCTAGAATCGCTTTTCTTATCCATAAAATAAACATCAATGTCTACTTCACATGGTTTTTGTGAGGATTAGATTGTATTTTGCATATAAATTTCTCATCCCAGGACCTGGCATGGGAGGATAAAGGGCTAAAAACATGGACTTGACATTAAAATTGACAAGGTTCTTCAACACTGGCTGCACCACTAAAAACCTTTGTGGCCTTGGACAAGCTACCGCACTTCCCCAAGCCTCAGTCTCTTCCTTGTAAAATGAGGATGACAGTAGTGTGTATCTCGGAATCGTGAGGATTAGATGCATGTCGAGGGATTCTTAGCTCAGGGTAGGGTATGCGGTAACCATTACCCCATGCCAGAATGCCTGGCATCTGCTGGGAACTTTCATGGTGTCACTCGGTATATGAGGACTCTGGTTTTTATTTTTATTCCTTCATGACAGTGCATATAATTGGAATATGGCTTGAAGATATAACATATTCTCTCTTGTTTCTCATGGTTACTGCAGTATTCTAAGAGAATTCTTTATATTATATTTTTGTCAAGAATTGTATTACTATTGGGGCCTTCTTTAAAAACTTCCTCTTTGGCTTTGTTTGTTCAGCCTGTCATTTACTAATTCAAGTGGCTTTCATTAAGCCCTTACGATGTGCTGGGCACTGTCCTGAGGACTGAGTGTGGGGTGGTGAGAAGACAGACAGATGCCCTGTCCTTGTGGAGCTTACAGTCTGGTGGGAAAGACATTTATAAATGAGTGAATAAACAGATACGCATGTTGTTATAATCCTTGATGGATGCTGTGAAAGGAGCCAACCTGGCGATATGATGGGAGGTGACAGGAAGGGGGTGGTAGGATCTTTTTCAGGCAGGGTGGTCAGGAAAAACTTCTGTGAGGGGATGGCACTCACGCCAAGACCTAAGGTTAACAAGAACCCATTCATGCAGGGGAGGAACAGTTAGAGCTGATCCAAGGTGGGAAAAGCGCTTTGGTGTTCGTGTGGAAAGCCAGTGGGGTGGGGTGGTTGGTGAGAGTGTGAAGGACTTGGGTGAGGTTGGAAAGATAGACAGGAGCTTGTAGGTTACGGCAAGGACGTAGATCTTATTTGAAGTTCAGTGCAGGAACTGGAGGGCTTCGAGCAGGGAAGTGAACGATTAAGTTACTGTTTAGTACCATAGTTTGCCATGTATAATGCGTACTCACATTTTTGGCCTAAACTTTCAGAGAAAAAACACTTTCCTTTTTAATTTTTAAATTCAATTATTTATTTATTTACATTTAGATACTTGTTTTTTTGTATTCTAAAGGAATTTTAGTGCGTATTTTTTAACATACAGGTATCGTTATTGCTTTCTAGAGCTACACTTTTAATGCATAAGTGTAAATAGAAGAATGAAAAACATATAGATATGGAATTAGCAGTGCCCGTGTATAATGCGCATCCTTATTTTTCCCTCAAAAATTTGTGCAAAAAAAGTGCACATTATACATGACAAAATGCAGTGTATGAATTTGAGGAGGGAGAGGTAGGGAAGCTACAGCCATGCTGCAGTGTGCTGGTTAGACTGCAGAAGTAAGTTGGAGAGTAGTGACAGGGTCCTGAGTTATATGTATTTGGTGTTAGGAGCAACAGAGTTCCCTGATGGATTACTTTTAGAGGCTTTTTTGGAGGGAGAGTTGAGCTGCATACCTTGGTGGTACTGGGGGAGACTGGGATCCAGCAAAAAAGGAAGAGGACTCATAGACATGGACAATAGTGTGGGGGCTGCAGGGAGGAGGGGACTGCTTGGAGGTGGAAGAGGGTGTAAGGGAGATAAATGGCAATGGAAAAAATACAGTAAAAAATCATTTTTTTTTAAAAGAACAGCCAAGCAAGGAGTGTGTTTCAAAAAGAAAGATGTATAAAAATTTGTAAGAAGCTGCTGAGAGACGAGTTAGATCAGGATAGAAGAGTCCGTGGAGTTAGCCATACGAAGATCACTGGTCATCTTGACAACAGCGGTTTCTTTAGAGATTAGAAGTCATAGTCAGACTGCAGTGTGTAGAATGCGATTTGAGGGGAAAAAGTGGAGGTGTGTGTAATATACTCTTTCAAAAAGCCTGGCTATAAAGGGGAACAGTAAAAGAGCTTAGCAAGAAAGAGACATTGATTGATGTCTTAAAGTAATGATGGAACGATCCTGTGCCCAAGGAGAGGTTGATGGAATGAAACGAGAGGGAATCCCTGGTGGGTATAAAGCTCTTGAGGAGGGGGAGAAGGGTGAGGTTCAGAGCACGCAGGAGGAACTGGCTTTTGGTAGGAGGTGGGCCTTCCTCTTTTGAAACAGGAGGGAAGGAGGGACGTGGTTGAGAGTGAAGGCCAGTGTGTAGATTTGCAATCATTGGAAGAGACAGAAACCTCTATTTGATTCTGTTTTTTCCAGTGACTCATAAGGCAAAAATGTGAGCTAAAAATGAGGTGTAGCAAAAAACAGCACTTAAGAACTTGGAGTAAAGTGTTATGGTCCCTGATCTACTTCAGTGAAAACCACTTTACACTGAATGTTGCTGTGACTGTCACTTGACACAGAAGTGAGTGTGATTTGGCCCTGCTTCTTTCTTAACGTATCTCAGTGTGGCTTGGGGACTGTGGTAGTTACTCTTCAGGGAAGCAGGCTGTGGCCAATGTAGCAGGTTTGGCACTTTACTGGGGAAGTCCTGGAGAAGGTCCACATGGGAAGTGCTGCCTTCAGCCAGAAACCAGTTTCATGAGATGACAGGACGGGCTGTGGCCACCATTCAGAGGTCCTATGCAAAAGCAGTAGTTTATCAAGAGTCAGTTTACAACAGAAGAAAAACATCGAATTAGGAAATTGGGCTTGGGCTTCAGATGTTATTTTGTCAGCTGCAATATGACTGTGAGCAAGCCATTTACCTTCTGATTTTTCCCCCAATGTGTAAAAAAGAAAAGCACCAGTCTTCCCATCTCATGAGGTTGTGCAAGTCATGACGGTGTATGTCATGTGCCGTGAAAGGTAATTCAGGCTGTACAAATAGATCGGCGAAGCCTGGACAGCGTGGAGCTGGCAGCCTGGCCTGTACTCCCAGCTCTCTGCTTACTCACCCCTGGTGTGACTCGGGGTGAGTCACTCCGCCTCTCTGAACCTCCATTTTCCCTTCTGTAGAAACCTCTCACAGGGTAGTTATAAGGATTAAAAAATGCAGTAGAGGACTTCGGAAAGAAAAGTGCTGGAGAAATGTGATAGTCTGATTTTCTATTCTTCATCCAGGGAGAAGCCCTGACTCTATTTTCCTTCCAGAATCATCTTAGGATGACTCTTCTTTGGCCTCATCAGATGGCCTGTAATGAGCATTTCCTGCTGGCAGAGCCTGGGACTGGGTGTTGTAGGGGAAGGGACAGGGAGAGGGTGAACGGGCGACATTACACTGGGTGAAAGAAGTAGTATCTGTACTTGGGGGACTCCCAGGCTGATGGGCGTCTAGGACAGACACTCTTAGGAAGTACATTCTGGGAGGGCTGCCAGCTGTCTGCCTGTGGAAGCTTCCACTGTACAAGACTAGTCAAACTGAAGGAGCCAGAAGCACAGGCTCATAGTGGTCAGTGACAGGAAGGAGGTGGGGGAGAGGACTGACTGTGCTGTGCTCCCCAGGACACTACCCTAGGTCATTCTATGTCCACACCAGGTGCAGCTGTCTCTTAGCAGAGCTTCCAAAGTATCACTGAGCATCTAACGTAGGACAGACTCCTAATGGCTAGACACAGGGTTGGTATGCCGACTCTTTGGACTCTGCACCCATTCTGAATGACCCCGAGAAAGCTTTCCCTCCCAAGGATGGCAGTCGCTGAGCTCCTCAGAGTGGCGCCATTACCAACTGTACTGGTCTGAATCCATTCTGGCATAGACTTCCGAGGAGGGAGGGGGGTCAGTCTCACGGGAGTCTTTCTCATCAACAGATTAGTCATTTGTCACAGTAATCTAAAAAAACGTAGGAGCCACAGAGTTAACTGGGTGCAAAACACTCTTGGTCAGGGAATTTTTTTTTTTTTAAAGAATGTTGTTTTTCTGTAATGAAGAACCAACCCACTCTGTGAAATTTCCATCTTTTGTTTTCCATAAATAGTTACTAAAGAGTTAATATGAGAGTGAAATATATAGGATCTCAAGTCAGGCTCTAAAACCTTGGCCTTATGGGAATTATTTGTAGCTTTTAATATAAAGATTTTGAAAGAGAATGTGTCACATTTATCCTATCAAGTATCCTAGCATCCAAGTCTATTCCCAGAATGCAGATATACTGTGGTTTCAGTGTAAATGACGGCATTGCACCCCAGAGATGGGAAGAGAGAAACTGAATACTGGTCCCCAACACCCCTCCCTGTGGAGCCTAGCACCTCTGTCAACCTCCTTTCAACACTTGTTGTAGGAATAGCGGCAGGAGGGGAGTCTGTGGTCAACAGGCATTTGGGGGAGATGGGGAGACATTATTGACTCAGGCCTCACTCAAGCAGGGCCTCATAGTGTCCTGGAAAGCATCAGAATGGGAAACCCACCTAGAAATAATCGTGGATCATATCAAACTGTCACAGGAACAGACAGTTTTCTCGGAAAGGTCATTTCCTCCTGCGGGCTTGTTACCAAGAACTGTGGAGCTCCAGGCGACTCTGGTGTGCAGTCAGTGGGTGGCTGCCTACGTGCGGATTCTTTTGAGTTCTTGCTGAATAGTCTTACCGTCCAGGCTGTGTTTTGCAAACACACAGTAACCCCCTAAATAACTCACCTTTCTTTCCCCTGCCCTTTCCTTAGTTGAATGCCCAGGACCCCTTCCTTACAATGCTTGTAATTCATCTCTAGTCAGTTGATTTTTAAAAATTAAACTTCTTATTTTGCGATAACTGTAGATTCATAGGCAGTTGTAAGAAATAATACAAAGAGATCCTATTTGCTCTCTATTCAGTTTCTCCTGATGGTAATTTCCTGCAAAATTATAGTCTCGTATCACAACCAAGATACTTACACTGGTATAGTCAAGATACAGAACATTTCCATCAGCCCGAGAATATCTCCCGTTTTCTGTTTGCAGCCACACCCACTTCCTTTCTGCCCTCACTGCTCCCCTCACCCCCAACAAGCCCTTGGCAACCACTCGTTTGTTTTCTATTTCTATAATTTTGTCATTTTAAAGATGTTCTATAAATAGAAGTTCATATACATTTACAAGATGTTATATAAATTTTAATCTCTGGAGGTCTATCCAGGTGCTTGTATGTATCACTAGTTTGAACCTTTTTACTTGCTGAGTAACATTCTATGATAGGGATGCACCGCAATTTGTTTAACCATTTATCTGTTGAAGGACATCTGGCTTATTTCCAGTTCTTGGCTATTGCCAATAAAGCTGCTATAAACATTTGTGTACAGGTTTTTGTGTGAGAACATAAATTTTCAAATTTGGGGGATAAATGCCCGAGAGTGGAAGTTGTACATTTAGTTATTTAATAAACAACAGAACTTCTCTTCAGTGGCTGTTCCTTTTTAGGTTTCCAGTAGCACTACTGTACGAGTGATCTGGTCTATCTGCATTCTCCCCAGCATTTGCGTTGTCACAGTTTTTTATCTAAGATGTTCTGATAGGTATATAGTGATAGCTCTTCTCTAATGACTAACAATGTGTTTCATGTGTTATTTGCCACCTGCATATCCCCCTGGGTGAAATACGCCTTCATGGCTCTTCTTCATTTTTCTCATTGGATTGCTTGTTTTTTTTATTGTTGAGTTTTGAAATCATGTATTGTAAATTATGTATTCTAGATACTTTTTCTTCATTGGATATATGGTTTGAAAATATTTTCTCCAAGTCATAGCTTCTCTTTTTACCCTCCTAACAGCCTTTTTTTTTTTAACAGAGCTAAAGTTTTTAATTTTGATGAGGTCCAATTTCTCAGTTTTTTCTGTGGGTTGTGCTTTTGATGTCAATTGTAAGAACACTTTGCCTAGCCTTAGATCCTGAGGATGTTTCTTGGGTTTTTTTTTTTTCCTTAAAGTTTCATAGTTTTACATTTTATATTTATGTTTGCAATTCTTTTTATTGTGGGGTTTTTTATTTTTTTTGGACTTTGAAAGTTCTTACCTACACTAAATTGCTTTTTGCCACTATCAAAAATCAACTGGGCATATTTGTATGTTTCTATTTCTGGGTTCTCTGTTCTTTTCTATTAATCTATGAATGTATTCTTCTATCATTACCACACAGTCTTAATTACTGTAGCTATATATCATCTTGAAATTGGCTAGATTGATTCCTCCTACACTATTTTTCTTATTCAAAATTGTCTCTAGCTATTTCAGTTCCTTTGCCTTTCCATATAAATTGTATTTTTATTTTTTTTCTCGCTTTTGGTTACCTTCTTTTTAAAATTTTTTATGGTTTATTCTATTACAGTTGTCCCAATTTTTTTCCCTTTTGACCCCTCCACCCAGCCCACCCCTCTAGCCCCGAGTCAGCCTCCTCTCTGTTGTCCGTGTCCGTGCATTTTATTCATACATGGTCTTTGACTAGTCCCTTCCTCTTCCGTCAACCATCGCCCCCCTCCCTGCCCACACCCCACTATGACAGCTATCAATCTGTTCCATGTTTTCATGTCTCTGGTTCTATTTTTCTCATTAGTTTATTTTTTGCCTGTGAAAGCTCTTTCCTGCACAGAATTGCCGCTGAATTGCTTTTTGCCAGTTAGATTCCAATGATAAGTGAGGTCATATGGTATTTGTCTTTTCCCAATTGGCTTATTTCACTTAGCATAATAGTCTCCAGTTCCATCCATGTTGTCACGAAAGGTAGGACTTCCTTCTTTCTTTCTGCTGCATAGTATTCCATTGTGTAAAGGTACCATAGTTTTTTAATTCACTCATCTACTGGTGGGCACTTGGGCTGTTTCTAGCACTTGGCTATTGTAAATAGCGCAGCTATGAACATTGGGGTGCATAAGTTCTTTCAAACTGGTGTTTCAGGATTCTTAGGGTATAATCCCCCCAGTCGAATTGCAGGTCAAAAGGCAGATCCATCTTTAGTTTTCTGAGGAAGTTCCACACTGTTTTCCACAGTGGCTGTACCAGTCTGCATTCCCACTAACACTGCCCTAGGGTTCCCTTTTCTCCACAACCTCGCCTGCACTTGTTTGTTGATTTATTGCTGATGGCCATTCTGACAGGTGTGAGGTGACATCTCATTGTGCTTTTAATTTGCATCATCTCTCTGGTGGCTAGTGATGTTGAGCATTTTTTCATATTGTGCATCTACAAAAAATATTGCTGGCATTTTGATAGAAATTGTGTTAAACTCGTACATCAGTTTGGAGAGAATGGACATCTTTAGTATGTTGAATTTTCTAATTTACCAACACAGCATGCCTCTTCATTTATTTATATCTTCTTTGATCTCTTTTCTCAGCATTTTGTTGTTTTTAACATGTGTCCTGTCTATGTTTTGTCATAGTTGCACCTAAAAGTTCTTTTCAATCCTTACCCGAGGATATTTTTTTGTCGCTTTTAGAGAGAAAGGAAAGAAGAGAGGAAGGGAGAGAGAGAAACATTGATTGGTTTCCTCCCATATGCGCCCTAATGGGGGAATCGAAGTTAAAACCTAGGCATGTGCCCTGACCGGGAATCGAATCCTCAGCCTTTCGGTTGTGGGACTGTGCTCCAACCAGCTGAGCCACCCTGGCCAGGGAGCATCTAAATGTACTTTGATCATAAATGGCATTCTATAATTTTGATGTTCATTTTCTAGTATACAGAAGTGTTTGAAGTACGACACATGAGACTGGATCTGATTTAAACCTTTTGTTCTGGGTGGCTGTCTTTGCTACAGGTATGGCAGAGAAAGGGGTAGGCATCCCCTCTTTTCTGCTGCGCTGGGGTAGAAGTCCAGGTTTCCAATTCAGCCTCTGTTGACAGCTGTCGGGGCTCTGTCTTGTTCGTGCTGGGTGAGAGGGTTCCAGCTCCCTGCTAAGCTTACGTTGATGCCTCCCTAGGTTGGGGTGCTGGCAGCCTTGTTCCTGGTGGGCAGTGGTGAAAATCACAACTCTCCACTAGGCCTCCTTCAGTGGGGAGGAAGAGGGACACCTCATGACCACTGGCTGAGGTGGAAGTGCAGGCTCCCCACGGGGCCTTCTCTGTCAGTACCCTGGGTGGGGAGGAGAACCGGGTTGGGTGCTTCATGACAGCCTCAGTAAGGGGGAAATCTATGCTTCCTAATAGCCTGTTCTGACCTGGGTGGGAGTGAGGTCACAACTTTTTTGTGTGGTATTTAACTATCGTAAAATGGTTATTGTCTAAAAGTTTTCTGTCTTTTGAGATTGCCCCTTTCTTAGTCCTTTTGCTAGAGAGAGTGAACTTTTATTGGAACTTTTTTTTTTGTCTGCATCCATTGCTGTTTCCAAATTGTTGACTTCTTTACCTCCAAATCTGGGAGTATATGAGGGGAAAAGAAAGCCCAGTGAACTCACCACTGTATCACTCCTAGTTAGTCTTTCTTTTCTGTATCTTTCAGAGTCTCCTTACATTTGTTTTATATATAAAGTCTAGGGCTTTTAGTTGTGCTTAAAAGGGGGATTAAGGAAAAGTATATCTACTCTGTCTTTCCAGAAGTGGAAGATGCATTCATTTTATTTTATTCGCTTTACCTTACAGGTCAACCCCTTTGCCTGACTGAGACCTCAGGGCCCAAACTTCATTAATCGCTCTTGTATAAGTTCTTTTCACGGGGAGCGCAACTAAAATCCCAAGTCTAGAAGAGCTCTGTGCATTCTAGATGGATAAAAACAATTCCCACACCCAAAGATGCACGCTGGATACTCTGCATTTCTAGCTTTTTTTTTTTTTTTTTTTTGGTCACCTTCTTTTCAATCTTTGCCTGAGGACTTGCTTATTGATTTTAGAGAGAGAGGAAAGGAGGGAGAGAGAGGGAGAGAAACATCGATGTGAGAGAGAAATATCAATTGGTTGCCTCTTACATGGGCCCCTGCTGGGGACCAAACGCACAACCTAAGCGTCTGCCCTGACTAGAATCGAATCCACCACCCTTTGGTCTGTGGGATGGCGCTCCAACTGACTGAGCCACACTGGTCAGGGCTTGGTCACCTTTTAAGTCCTGGCACCAACTGTAGTGGGAACAGGGACATTCAGCTTACTTTATATTCACTAATGGTTCTTTAACCTCTGGAGGGAAAAATGAGATCCCATGACACAAGAGGAAGTTTCACCTAAAGACTTATAAGAATCCGTAAGTGGCACAGAAGAGCAGCTAAACCGGGCTGGGGGTCCCTTCCAGCTTGGCCTAGCCTCTGGAAACATGGCGTTCTGCCTTTGGCTGTTGAAGTGAAACCCATTTGTGATGCTGTTTTAGAACCAAGCTTCTCTAGACTTTTTCCTTCACTGAATCTGCTCCATTAAAAACTGTTATTTGGGACAATGTAACCCTGATGTAGAAGGGCATGTGTTTGTCATCCAGCTGGACCTAGTTTGGGTTCCTGGTTCCATCTTTGTTAGCTGCATGACCTTGAAGTTCATTTATTCACTTGAAAATGGTTCTGTAGTGCCTACTCTGGGCCAGTTACCATGGTGGGGTTGGGTTGGAATGAAGTATTGGGTACAGTTGTTGCTTTATTTTCTTCACTGTTAGCCATCAGCAAGTTCAGCTGGCTTTACTTCGAAAATATAGCCAAAATTGGACTGCTTTTCCCCATCACCTCATCGTTTTCCCTGGGCGTTATAATAAGTTTCCTGATTCTACTCTACCCTCTAATCCTTGGCCTCAGTTCATTATCTATGCAGCAGCCAGGGTGATCTTTTTATAAACATGCATCAAATTATTCTCTTGCTTAAAACCTGCCAGTTATACTCAGACACACTGAGAATAAGATCCAGCATCTCCCCATGGCCCACTGGGTCACGCATGGCTTGGTTTCCGCCTCCTCTCCGAACTCAGCTAGCCTGCTTTCTTCCTTCGCTTTGTGTGCGCCGGTCACCTCAGACTTCTTCCTTCTACTGCAAATATCACGCCTGTCCCACCCTAGACTCATTACGCCAGTTATGCTTTCTGGCTAGGATAATTTTTCCATACAAGTTTGAATGGCTGGTCCCTCGTTGTTATTAAGATTTTAGTTCAAGCATGCTTCACTCCCTTAATCCCGAAGTCACATTCTATCATATCACTGAGTGTCCCATGCCACTTTTTATTTCACTCTTATCACAATTTGAAATTATCTTGATTTGTCTACTAGACCAAGCTTCCCAAGGGCAGGAATCACACTGTTTCCTTCATGACTGTATGTCCAGTGTCTAGAAAAGTTGCTGGCAGAGGACAATAAATATTTGTTGAGTAAAGTTGTTTAATTCTCTTGAGCCTCAGTTTCTCACTTGTCACATAGAATAGTAACTGGCAAATAAAATGAAGTCATATTTAGAACTGAGATAATAAATGTGTATGAAGTATTTATTACATAGTGAGCCACATAATAGTTTGTCATCATTTTATTGTGATTTAATGTAATGTTCACTTCCTTTCTCCCATACCCTCTAGTACCTGTTCTTGCACCTAATGATCCATCTGGGGCATCGTGATGAATTGTGAGTGATAGATACTTGCCATTAAATCCTAACTTAGTTCTCTCATGGCCATGTTTTTCTGTACAGGTCCTGCAGCTGGGCTCAGACATCCTTCCCCAATACAAGCAAGAAGCACCAAAGACTCCCCCTCACATCATCTTACATTACTGTGTTTTTAAGACCACGTGGGATTGGATCATCTTGATTTTAACCTTCTACACAGCCATCTTGGTCCCTTACAATGTCTCCTTCAAGACCAGGCAGAACAATGTGGCCTGGCTGGTTGTGGACAGCATTGTGGACGTCATCTTTTTGGTGGACATTGTGCTGAATTTTCATACCACCTTTGTTGGACCAGCTGGGGAGGTGATTTCCGACCCCAAACTCATCCGCATGAACTACCTGAAGACGTGGTTTGTGATTGACCTTCTGTCCTGTTTGCCATATGACGTCATCAACGCTTTTGAGAACGTGGATGAGGTTAGTGCCTTTATGGGTGATCCAGGGAAGATTGGTTTTGCTGATGAGATTCCACCACCCCTGGAGGGGAGAGAGAGTCAGGTACATCCCTCAAATCTCAGACCTTGTTGTCATGTCTTTAAAGCTGAATTAAATGTGGGTGGTCAACGGAAGAGTAATTAATGGGTGGGAACTAGCATGACTGATGTTCGGAACAGAGGGAGCATGCTTGATGGATATCCTTGCGCACTGTTCTTGCCTTTGGAGGTTCAGAGGTTCTGCATGTCACTGAATGGTGTGGAAGAGACCAAAGGCTTCCCTCTTCCCCCACGGGGAGCGCATGCCACTGGCTCAAGGGTGGTGGGGCAACAGAAACAGGCATGCACTGCCACTGCATTGCTGAATCCTTCACTCTTTATGCATTTGCTGAATGTCTATGTATTATTGATTATTCTAATTACGGGAACTTTTCTGTCATCCGTTGCTGACCTTTGGCTGTGTCATTTTAATTAACTCCTAGCAACAAGGATGCTATTTCCTCCCAAGTTTGCTTGCTTATTTATTCATTTATTTATTTTGGGGGGAGGTGGTGGTAAATATTGAAAAAGAGGGAGTTGTTTCTTTGCCAAACTGAGTTGTCCATACTTCCCGTTGCCTACATTTGCTGACGTAGTCAGGCTGTGGCTTAAAGAAGTAGTGTTGTTAACTGGACTGCACTGCTTTGATCGTTAGCCCTGCTGCAGTGAAAGGAATTAAAAGAAGATAAATGCCCTGTAAATGCATTAGAATCGGGACATGCTTAAACAGTCAGTGAATGGGTACCTGGGACATGTAGCAAGAATGGGCCGCTGGGCTGGTTAAAGTGATTTCCTCCCTTGAAAAAGCAAGGATGTCAAATCATTGCAAAGGAAAATGTCAGAAGCTTATCTCGTTTTCTCCCTTTTCCCTGCTCCTTGGTCGACACTCCAGATGGTTTAAGACAAGGCAGTTTTTCTGGCAAATCTTCAGCCTTGAGCAGCAATGGACCCTCATCGCCCAAGATTACAGAGGGCCCCAGAGGTGTCAGTCTGGCTGGGCGGGTCATTCAGGATGCCATCTGGAGGCTGAGTCACACAAGAGATTCTCCAAGGATTCAGTGGCTAGTGGGACTCCATCTTGGGGCAGTTGGAAGGAATAGTCAGGCTCCCTGCGAGGACAGCAGGGACTGGCCAGGGACTCTGTGTCTTGCTGGTGACAAATGATGCTTCTCTGCCTTCAGATCAGTGCAGCAGTGGGCAAGGCCTGGAGCTGCTTCCTCTGGGAGGGCCCAGCCACCTCCCACTTCCCCTTCAGGGAAGAGGAGCTGGCGTTCGGATGCTCTCGACCCAGAACGAGCCCTGCTTTCATCTGTGTGGTGTGGTTTAATACACTTAAAATTCCCAAGGAATAACTCTCCGGTGGCTTGTGTGGATTTTGTAGGAGGGTTAAATGAGTCGAGACTGATCATTTACAAGAACAAAATCGCCCCTAAAGTGAATGTTAGGATTCTTAAATGTGAATTTTAATACATGTTGGGAATATTATTTTTCTCTGTGAATACATTTCTAGAAAATTGCACGTTAGTGAGGAAAATATGATCATTTTGGCTTAGATAATTCAAATGAATTATTTCAACCTAAAAGAGCTTCTTATACACACATATGGAAAATGAAATTTAACTTTAAAAAACCACTTGGGTTATTAAATTAAACCTTTTGCTACTTATAACAATGGTGTTGCAGTTTTGCAGATAAATAGAACAGTTCTTCATCTTCCATGGGTTCTTATTAAACACCGGCAGAGCTATAAACACCTATGTAAATGTGCCAAGATTACCTTGTAGGTTGACTGAGCAGAGAGCTTCTCCCCAGGCACTGTGCTTGGTGGGGTGGAACTCCTTTGTCATTAATTGTGAATACCCCTGACATGGTTTCTGATTTCCAGATTCATGAATAGATTGTAGGTAGTAAAAACATCATTTATCTGTAGCTTTCTAGTTGGCAAAGGATTTAACATCAAAGCTCTTACTGCCATCTCTTGATCATGAATAATAATATAAATATTAAGGGGCTATAGTTACAATTTGCTTCTGCAAATAATTGATTTCATATTTAGTAATTCCTTTTAAAGCTTTGGCTCACATCGGAAATAATGCCTTTTCATAACAATTGTGGTGGTGTTGAGGGAGATCATTGTGAGGAAACTAAAAATTTGGCTTCCAGTCCTCTTGGTGTCACTGATTAGAATAGCTGGAAAGCTTGTGCATGTCAGGTAGCCTTTTTGGATCTTTCTGGATCTTTCTGGTAGTTTTCCTGTCTATGTCTTGGAAATAATACTACCTTACCTGCCTCAAGGCATGGCATTTCAGCAGTGGATTGAGCTCCCCACCAGCTGCAGAGTCTGGCGAGTTCTAAAATCACATCTGCGTTCATCAGTCTCACCTCCAGACTGATTGTAAAAATGAGAGGCCCAGCACGCTGACCTCCTCCTAACTGTGGTGGGGGTGGGCAGAAGTTGGCGTGATATGGGAGCATTTAGCAGGTTATGATAAGTAGCCGCACTGAAGAACCCAGTGGGACTATAGAGGTCATCTAGTTTCTGCCCTCTTAATTCTCAAACAAGGAAACAGACTCGGGAGAATATGATGCACTCGCGATCGCGCAGCAAATGCTCACAGCAACAATGCGCCCTTTTCTGACCCTTCTCTATTCTTAATAGTGGCAGATCTGATAAATTAGGGACAAAGCACTGGAGGGTACAGCTGAGGCAACACTGACCACGAAGCTCCTGATGTACATCTTGCCCCTTGGCGTGGGGGTTGTGGCGGGAGATTGGGCACAGGGTACGGGGGAGCAGGCAACTACGTTTCCCCCAAAGCAACTATATCAGTGATGAGATGGGCAGTTTAAGGTGGTTGCCAAGGGACAGACCTGGCACGGTTTTCCAGGCGCAGGCCTTTTTGTTAAAAGGCACCATTAAATTAGTGGGTATGAAAAGCTGGTGGGGCTTAGAGGTTGGAGAAGTCATGAAGGGCGCCCCACCTGTCGAATCTGGATTAGACTGGGGGGAAATTCCCTCACTGGGGAATTGACGGCTCCGTGGGTTCACGTTCCCCACATGCTGTTTTCTCACTCCGCTCTGCCGTGGAGTCACTAAATCTAAGCCGGCAGCTCCCTCTGCTCTAGGTCCTTTGTCTGGAAAAGTCTCATTTCTCATAAAAAAATGCATGGAGCCAAATTCTCTCTGGTGTCCTCCTAAGTACACCAACGGGATTGTGTTCCACTGGAGACCACCAAAGACGAGGGAAATGAGGTGTGGTGGCCTTGCCATCTGTGTGTGTATGCCATTAGGGTGTGGGGATGGGTGTTGGGGTGGAGGGATCTTGAAGTTCAAAGATTAGACCCACCCGAATTGCTGAAGCCAGCAATTGTGAATTCAGCCTTGTGGATGTAGCCCATCTCCATGATTTAAGCCACTTGAATGACCCTTTTTGGCTTGACTTGTTTCACTTACGTAGATGGGCCTACATTTGCGTCATTCTCCAGTCTGGTGGTAATAATCTGCATGGAGGCTGTTTGGGAATATGTTTGCATATTAGGTAAACTGGTTAGAGGACAAAAAGTCTGGAAACGGTGAACTACAGCTTGGAATGGGTTTGCTGAAGCAAAAGCCCAATGAGGATTTTTTGGCACTTTGTGGGTTATTGGCCTGGTGTGCTTTATGCATTAAAGATGGGATTATTATTCACAAACACATTTCGTCTCCTAAGGAAGTCATATTGCTTATTGCCATAGCCATGTGGGAGTGCAAAGGGGAGAATGGGGCCAATCACACTACCTCCTGAGTCACAACTCTGGCGCTTCCTTCTCTCCTTGGCTCTGTAACCCGGGACAGCAGCACTGCCAGTTAGTCCTGTTGACATAGCTGACACTTTCCAAAGGCCCATTCACAGAGGAGATGCTCACCTTAATGCAGAACAGGACGGAGGTATGCTGATGAAAAGACAACAGCAGTGACCACAGCTTCCCTTCATCCAGGACTCCTGCAATACCAGAAGACTGCAGAGCAGATTTGGGTTAGGTGGGTTATAGGAGACTTCCTGGGAAATTTTTTTAAAAAACCAGAAAGCTTGTTTAGGAAGGTGTCGGAAGAAGGGTAGAGCTCTGATGGGTGAGGAAAGGAAAAGGGTCACATGAGAGCAGGAAAAATGAGGCTCAAGGCATTGTCTGTGGGGCTGAGGGAAATTTTCTTTGGTTAAATTTTTATTTGCGAAGACAAATGTGAGTGACAAATGTTAGCCAGTCCCTTGTTAGTGACTCTCTTAACTCAAGGGAAACTCTCAAAGGGCGATAGGAGGTCCGTGATCTGGCTCCAATTGGCAGTCCGTGTCCGAGCTGTGCAGACATCTTATGATTTCTTCCTATATTATCGTGTGATGTTTAACTCTGGAGTCCACATGGTAGCATCTAAGAAACAGTGCTTCAGTCTTCAGAGGAAAAATCTTTGGCTCCAAGGATGTACTTCCAAGTGAAGCCAGACTAAGGGGTAAATTTGAGAGCTTCTGAATCTTCAGAAAAAGAGTTTTTTTCCTTTTAATGTTTTGCATGTTGTCTGTAAAAATTTAAAAAATACAGATGAAGGAATAAAGATTGGCTATAATTTATCTCATTGTTAACAGTGTGGCATATAGTAAGTCCTCACTTAACACTGTCCTAGGTCCTGTGAAATGGTGTATAAAAAACAATTTTAACACAGACTAATTGATGTAAACAAGAGGTGAGCTCTTGTGGCATCTCATCAATGTCATTACGAGATGATGTTGAGCAAAATGATGTTGCTTGAGAACCTGCTATATATTGTTTCAGGTTTTTTTCTTAGAATATGTGCATATATGTGTTTACATGTATTTTATTAAAATGGAATTATACTGTGTGTAGTGATTTGTAATCCACTGAATTGTCTAAAAGGTTTTATGACATTAAATATTATGGCATTAAATATTCCTTTGAAACATGAAATTAAATGATTGTATGATAGTCCGTTGTAAGGACATATTTATTTTATGTTTGTTTAGATAATTTCCTTTTTTAAAAACTTTAAAAATTATAATAGTGCCATGAAGAATATCTTTATAAAGAAATCTGTGTTACATCCCTGATTATTCTTTTTATCGTGCAGTGTAACATATATAGGAAAGTGCTTAAAACAGAAGTATGCTTCTCAGTGAATTCTTCCAAAACAAGTATCTCTATAACCATCATCTAAGTTAAGAAATAGAACGTACCAACCCCTGAGACTTTTCTCCTCTCCCTCAGTCACTTTTTCCTTCCTCCTCCCCCAAAGTGGCCACCACTCTTGCCTGTGGAAATGAAATGAAACAGTCACATATTCGTTGATGTTGTCTCATCCCATCCAGCACTGCTTTGGAGAAGTCCATGCGTGGTTTCGATTGTGTCCGTGGTTGGTCCGTCCATTACTGTAGGTCGCCCGCAGTGTGAATGTGCTTCAGTTTATCCACGCACTCTACTGTGGGTGTTTGTTTACCTGAGGTTTGTATTTAATGAGCATTCTTATTCATGCTCTTAGGACACTCATTTCTATTGAAAAGAGTGGAATTTGGGGGCCACAGGTGTTACATGTATTATTTAGTAAATGCTGCCAAATAGTTGCCCAAAGCGGTTGTCCTGAGTGGTTGCAAAAAGCGGTTACAGCACATGAGAATTCTGCTTTGCACTCTTGCCGACACTGGTGTTTTCAGTTTGTTAAATTCTAGCTAATCTAATGAGCTTATAGTGGTTTCTCATTGTAGTTTTGATTTGTATTTTTCTAATGCCTGAAGAGGTTTAACATATCTTTATAAATTTCTTTTTGGGGGGCTGATTTTTCTTTTATGAAGTGCCCATGTAGTCTTTTTCCATTTACAATAGATTTTCTTTCAATAAAAGTGATTTGTGGAAGTTTTCTATTTAGTCTGGATATGAGCCCTGTGTGCATTATATGTTCTGTAAATACTTTTCCACTCTATGTCTTTCCTGTTTCCTCTCAATGGCGTCTTTTTTTCTTTTTTTAAGATTTTATTTATTTTATTTTTAGACAGAGGGGAAGGGAGGGAGAAAGAGAAGGAGAGAAACATCAATATGTGATTGCCTCTCACATGCCCCCCACTGGGGACCTGGCCCCCAACCCAGGCCTGTGCCCCGACTGGGGAATCGAACCAGTGACCACCTGGCTCACAGGCCAGTGCCCAATCCACTGAGTCACACCAGCCGGGGCAATGGTGTCTTTTGATGAACAGAAATTCTTAATTTTATTAGAACAATTTATCTATCTTTTCATCTTATGTCTTGTTTAAATCTCATACTCCTAGATTAATGAAGGTATTTTTCTATCTTATTTAGGCAAGTTTTTTTTTTCTTTTTACTTATATTTAGACCTATAATTCACTTGGAACTGATCATTATGTATAGAATAAAGTAAAGACCAAGTTTAATATTTTTGTCCATACAGTTATGGACATCTTGTTGACCTAAGGCCAGTCATTTGAAAATACCATCCTTTCTTCAATTGTCTGCAGTCCAGTCTTCCACATGTCACATGTCTATATAGGCATGGACCTTTTTCAAGACTCAGTTCTTTTCCATAGATTTGTTTGTATATTCCTACACCAATATCACATTGTGTTAATTAATGTAATTTTATAATGCGTTTTAACACTAGTTTTATTTCTTCCTTAAATATTTGGTAGAACTTAACAGTGAGGCCATCTGGACCTGGGATTTTCTCTTTTGAGGAGGTTTTCAATTTATGGATTTAGTGATTTTAACAATCAAAGACCCATTCAAATTTTCTTTTACCTCTGGAGTCAGTTTTTATAAACTATATTTTTCTAAGAATTTTCCTATTGCATTTAAAATCTTAAAGTTATTGATATACAGTTATTAATAAATAACATCCTTTTATCTTTTAAAGTCTGTAGGGTATGTAGTGGTGTGGGCCCTGTTTTCATCCCCGATTCCTGATATCTTTCTATTGGTTCGCTTTGTCCCACCTGCTCTTTTGTTTGTTTGTTTTTCTCTCATTTCCTACTTTCTTTTGGTATTGGTAGTTTTGTATTATTCCAACCCCCTTATATTAACTGTTTATTTTTCTTTTACTATTCTTTCAGTGGGTGCTCTGAAAAATACAATGCGCATTTTTCTAACTCTATTATAAATTGGTAGCTGTGCTGCTTCTCAAGTGTTTCAAAGATTTTAGAACACCCTAAATTCTTTTACCGTCTTCTTCACTTATGAGCTATTGATGTCAAGTATATTTCTTCTATTTGTATTTTCATCGTTGTTTTATGTAGCCAATACTGATTTATATCTATTATCCCTTTTATCATTCCTCACCCTTTCCACCGTCCCCTGGCTTCCATCTGGTAAATTCTTCCTTCTGCCAGGAGAGCACGCTTTAGTCTTTAATGTAGCTTTCTGGTGACAAATCCTCTTGAGTGTTGTCTTTCTGAAAATATCTTTATTTTGCTTTAATTCTTGAAAGATGTTTGCACAGGATATTAAATTCTAGATGGGAAATTATTTTCTTTTGGTTATTTGGATTTATTTTTCCCTAATCATCTGACTTCTATTATTCTTTTTTGTGAATTCAGCTCTCGGTCTAATTGTTTCATTGTAGGAATTCTGTCTTTTTTTCCTGCAGCCGCTTTTAAGATACTTTCTTTTTCTTTTCTTCCATCTCCCCTCCCCTCTCCCCCCCTCCCCTAGAAAGTGCCTGGTAAGAAAGAAAGGGAAATGGATATTGTACAGACAATCAGCAGTCTTGGTTACAATAACAAATATTTTTGAGGACTTCATACATGTTTAATCAATGCTAAGTATTTTACACACCTTATCTTTGGAGTTCTCACAAGAATCTTATGAATTTGGCGCATTGTCATCCCATTTTACATGTGGTGACAGTGAGGCTCCGAGAGATTGGTCACTTGCCCAAGGTAGCACTACTGCCAGTCTTCGAGTAGGGTTTTAATAAGGCTTGTTTGAGTCTAGAATACACTTCCCACCAGTATGCTATACATCTACTAGCATCTGCGAACTCTTAAATGGAGAGCAGGATGACAGTTGGGTTAGGGTTGTAGGGACTGAGCAAAAAGGAACAGGGGCTCATGGACGTGGACAACGGTGTGGTGATTGCTGGGGGAAGGGGAGTGTAAAGGAACTAAATGGTAACGGAAAAAAATACAATAAAGATTAAATTTAAAAAAGCAAAAAAGAAAACCTAGGGAGAAACCAAGTTGTGAAGAGCTCTGATGGTAAAAAATAAGAGTTTAGACTATCCCCAGTCCCATATTGTTTCTAAGCGGTTTAGATACATGTATGTGCTAGCCAGACCCATTGACTTCACTCTGTGGGCTCCTTCTCCCTTTTATTGAACCTGTGCTTTTCCCAGTGAGAACTAGGAAAGGGCCCATCCTTTAAGACCCTAAAGAGATGGCACCTTCTTCATGAAGACTCTTCCAGGCAAACGTGGTCACTTCCTTTTGTGGATTCCTACAACACTCTATGCACACACAAACCAACATATATTTGTGCTGTGGTTGTATAATCTTATTACATGGTTAATTATGTTCAAACCCAACTTGACTGGGGGAAAGGGGTTGTGTCTTGTTCCTCTGTGATTTGTGGCACTGAGCACAGTTCCTGCACATAGTAGGCATGCACTTCCTCAGTGGCAGAGTAATGAAAGCAATGAAGGAGTGAATCGAGATCACATGATTCAGGACAGTAAGAAAAAAAGCCTGCAGAAAGTACGTTTTTATTTTAAGTAAAATGCTGAACGGTTAATTGGTGTGATTGCTACCAGCTGCTCGTGAGCAGATATCTGGTACGTGTACAGGAGAAGGTTGGCAAGTCTGTGTTTTGAGTTAATTAAAATTTGCTTTAAATTATTTTCTTGCCTTTTAAAGTTTAGAAGAGATTTCCCCCCTTAATACTTTAGAAGAGATTTTCTCCCCCAATACTAAGGTAAATGCTTAATATTTGTGTAGTGTTCTATTCTACTCATTTTCCTCTTTGAATCTCACCAGACCTCTATAAATACAGGTTTTTATGTGTATTACCTGCAGACTATTGGCGGAATCCAAGACACAACGGGGTTGTTGCCGTTGTTGGAAACCACATAGCTAGTGAGTGATGGAACAGATCTTGTCTTCTCAATGGACCGTCCAGAATTATTGAATGTTTGGATGGTGATTTACTTAATCTTGAGTTCATCATAGACTGTGGGCTCCATTTACCTTATATAAGATGTGACTTCTATTGGCATAATCCAACCCATACCAACAACAGTTTGCCATGGCCACAACGTATAGAAATGTAGCCCAAATAACTTGGAAACTATACTAAAGGGTTTTGAGAATGAAAACTTCTTATGGAATTAATGTCAAATATACTCCTTCATGTGCAGGAAAGCTCTGTGGATAAGACATAATAAAGTTTGGAGATTGCTGAAATGTGTTTCGAAGTGTTAATTAGGAGACCTAAAGTCTAAACCTTCCTTTGAGAAGTAATAGTTTTTCCCTGCGTGCTGCTACTTTCTTAATATATTGAAAGTTTTTGAGAGCAAGGATGGCAGTTAGTGCTTATTAGTTTATTACGTGAGTGTCACTGGACACATTGGAAATTAGAATGCACGAGAAGCACTCCTTTAGGTTGATTGGAAGCTCCTGGTAGAATGATATGAGATGACCAAGAAAAGTCCCTTACAAATATTGCCTCTCTCACTGACAAGACTGTGACTTTCTTTGCTCCTTGTTATTTGTTGTGTGTTTTCATATTAAGCAAAGTAACTTAAATCAAATAGCACATGAGTTTCCAATAGTTATAATTCTGGGAGTAGCTGTAGGGGGCTGACTTCTTGTGAACTTTGGAGAGCAAGAGAGAAGAGTGTCCACTGCTAGACCGGTGAGATGCCATGCTGCGTGAGAGCTTAGCATGGAGTTTCTGAAAGTGTCCCTGCCTCACAAGGATGGCAATAGCAGAAATGAGGTAACGATCCAATGGGCCGATGGTTCAGAAATGGACCCAGGAAAACAGTACTATAGTGGGTGCATATTTAGGAGTGCAGTAAACAGGTTGTCAGATCAATTTGGGGCTATTTAGGAAACATAGATAAAACTTCATTAAGGGGAAACATAAAGAAAAAAGAAAAAGAAAATAAGGACTGCTAAATAATAGCAGGTACTTCCTTTTTAATTACATTTTTATATAACTAGATTTCTTTGAAATGGATGTATAAAAATAAAAAGATTCTGTTTGAATAGAAAAAACACTAAACAGCATGGCAATGCTTAGAGGGAAGAATGGGACCCTATAAATAATGTCATTTTAAATGTTTTACTAGAACAGAGGTGATAATAAATACAAATGTGTGTTATACTCCTCAGGAAAAGGTATGAAACATACTACCTCAGCTCTCTTCATTCACTGCTTATTGATTAAACAGCACCAGAAATAGGGCTCTGTAGCCAGCGCTTTGGGGGTTTTTAGAGGAAATATCATTTCTTCAGGCTGAGGGTTTTGAGCCTGGTCTGATGATGAAATACCCTAATTTGCCGTGTATAATGCACTTTTTTGCCTGAATTTTTGAGGGAAAAATAAGGATGCACATTGTACATGGGTAGCACCTGAAATATCTTGTATCTGTTCTTGTGTTTCATAATTATTTGTTACATAAAATTTCTTGTCCCATAATATGTTCAAAACTAAATGCTAAAATTCCTTTGTAATATAAAAAACAAGTATCTAAGTATAATAAATAAAAAGTTGAATTAAAAAATTAAAAGAAAAGATTTTTTTCCTGAAAGTGTTAGCCAAAAACACGGGTGTGCATGATACACGGCAAAGTAGGTAACCAACTGGCTGTTTGAGTCCGGGGTATCTTCCTAGCTATGCCACCTTGGGCCCTCTTGTTAACCTCTAAACCGTGGTGTCTTATCTTCAGTGGGGTAGTGTCTGTTTTGCAGGGTGTTGTGGGGATTAAATCAGGTAAAGTATGTAGACCAGCGCAGTGCCTGGAACATAGCTGGCACTTAGTAACGGGTACTGCTGTCATTATTGTTGTCATTAGCCCAAGAAATGATGTAAAAAAGCAATTACTAACCTCAAAAAGATACTTGACCTGGGAAGTATTGCTATTGGGAAGCCTATCTCTATTCCTGAGGATGTGTATAACCTTGAACCACCTGATGACCATTCACAGCCTCTCCCTTCCGGAGCCTTGGCTAAAGAGGAGAGGCCCCAGTCACAGACGAGATCCTGCACAGCGTCACCTCTAAGGTCCAGAGCAGAAGGGCCGTGCTGCGCTGAGGACTCAGTCTGCCTTCTGGTTCTGGGCGCAACCCAGCTGCACATTAAAATCACCTACATTGCCTGTTCAAAATATATATTCTCAGGCTCCACCCCAGTCTACTGAATCTGCGTCCAGAAACTCCTGCCTTTAACATTCTCCTCAGCTGTTCTTCCGTAGGCATTCTTGCTCCTGACGAGCACTTGAAGTCACCTCAGACCACTTGGAAACTTTCTTATTGGGCTAGTGTAGTGCCTCACTGGTACTCCTGGCCTTATCTGCTTATTTCCTGTTTTCCTGGATCTTGGAATGTCTTTGAACATTGACCTGCTGGCTACCGTGGCCCTCCTCCGCTCTCTGAGTTCTTAAAGTCTACACCATCTCTCCAAATCTGAATCAGCAGACATTTACTGAGCTCCAGAAAGGCAAGGTGTGCAATCAAAGCAGAGTGAATGCTTACCCCCTTTGCTCTTTGTGTATTCTTCTGTTGTACACATCCCTTGGTACTGTAATGATAATAATAATTATAAAGTAAAAATAGCTACTTACCATGTGCCAGGCCTGTACTGGGCTACAAACTTTATGCTTATCATCTAATTTTATTTTATCTTTATAACTCAATGAAGGAGACATTCCCATTTTTTAAAAAAAATATTTTTAGCAAGAGGGGAAGAGAGGGAGAAAGAGGAGAGAAACATTGATCAGCTGCCTCCTGTATGTGCCCCAACCAGGGACTGAAACTGCAGCCCAGGCATGTGCCCTGACCAGGAATCGAACCTACGACCTTTTGTTTTGTGGGACAGCCCCCAACCAACTGAGCCGCTCCAATCAGGGCTTATTCCCATTTTACAGGGGAGGAGATTGAGGCTTAGAGTGACGGTTTGCTAAGGACCAAAGCTGACGTCATCACTGTTGGACTTCAAAGTTCTGTCCTTCACTTTGTGGATCCAGTGGCTGGTATTAGTGTCAACATCCGCTGATAGTTTGGGGAGACTGAAACCTTTAGTTCCCCCAGAACCTCTTCCATATGTTAGATGCGCCCTAAATGTTGGGTAAGTGAATGAATGGGTGCAGAGGTACTTGGAAAGTGCTCTGAGGGCCCAGAGGAAGGAGCTGTGAAATGGGCACTCTGGGAGATTTCATGAAGAAGGTGGCAGATGGGCTGATGGGGAGACAGGCCTTGAGGGAGATGTCTTATTTTGACAGATGACACTGTGACCAAGCAGGTTTCCTCTACTGTCATGGTTGGGATGGTTCTGAATTGGGATGTCAGCAATCCACTGGGGACTTTAATGTCGTAACTTATGTGGGTGGCTTGGCCTACTTTTGATATCTGTTAATACGATTTAACTAATGTTGGAAATAACATTCCTTGAGCCATAGTTTATTAGATGGAGTGTAAAATGTGGAAAATATATAAAGATGTTTAGATATTCCAACTTTTCACAGGACACAGAGGTGGAAACAGGTTTTTTAGCATAAAAGAGGACTATTTTACAAGACTGCCTTTGTTTATTGAGGATTGTGAGAAATGGATCTTATTTTTTTTCAGCCCATAAGTTTATCGTTATCTTCAAGGCACTGCAATATAGACCTCTCTCCCAGAGAAGGGTCTTTCAGACAGGGAACCATTCTCCATATAAGTCGCTTATTTGTCATTTTCATAGGCAGGTGGATTCTTCCTCTTGGATTTCTCAAACCCCTGGGTCCCCCACGTGTAGACAAGATAAAACCCTGGTCAGTGGAATGTGCAGGATGGACGCCTGAATGTAGCACACCAGGCTGAGGATTCCCTTGCTGAAGTAGTGTGGAAAGGCGTGCTGCTCCAAGGGTGACAAGCTATAGATGATCACATGCTGTGTCCCGGCCAGCTTTCCAAACTCACAGGCCAGTGGTGCCTCCACAGTCGTGGGATCCACGGGCCTTTGTCCACCACTTCCGGTAGGATCCCAGAAGCAGTGTATCTTGATGTGCGTCTCAGAGAGGAGTGAAGGATGCCAAAGACAAGGAAGTTTTAACCAGAGGAAAGGAGTATTAGGAGGTAGGCCGAGGAAAGAGTGATAGCCAAGGCCTGGTGGTATGAACACGCACGGTGTGTTCAGGGCATGGGAGCTGCCCTGTAGGGGCTGGAGCACAGTGTGTGAGGAAGGAAGTGGGAGATGAGGCTTGAAAGGTAGGATGAAGCTGGACTGTGGAAGGCTCAGAGTTCAGGGCACCCTTTTGATGGTGGTACCCCCCGTATTCATCCTAGGCCTTAACTCCGGCCTGGGGGATTGCTTTTATATGATCTTATCCAGTAGGGACCAAAGTAAGGGTCTTTGGGGAACATTCCATGTAGTTATCTTGCCTGTTTTCCCATAATCCATGTTGGTACAGCAACACATAGATTGTCCAAGTTATTGTGGAGTTCTAACTAAACTCCATGTGATAATGCTTTAGCACTTTAAATATTTTTCTATAGCTCTTTTCTATATGAAATCTCAGTTTTGATTCTCATAATCAAAATGTATGGAAGATTGATCATGGAAGCGGTAACAGCTATCGCTTTTCCTAATATGTGCCTGGCGCTCTGCCCAGGCTCCATAAACAGTGTCAGTTTGACTCCTCTCAGTTGTGCAAGGTAGTTGTCACTATTTCTGTTCTGCTGATAAGGAAACCAAAGGCTGAGAAAGGTTAAGTAACTTACTCTCAACTCATAGAGCCGCCTAAGGATGGAGCTGGGTTTAGAAACCACATTTGCCTAACTAACAAGTTCGTGTTCTTTCCACCAAGCTGTGCTGCTGCCCCCTCTTCCACATGGGGGCCTTAAGGGTCCAGAGAGGGCAGCTGGCTTAGGGTCCCAGCTGGTTGCCAGATTTCCCTGGAATAACTTAGTATAATGTGAGTCAGTGGCTAGCTGGCCCCTCTGGAATATTGCGATACTCTTTCTTCTTCATTCGCTTCAAGGGTCTACGGCCTTTCTTCCTCAATAGAGAGGTCTCGAAACTCCTAGTGGTGGCAGCTTAGTTATCATAGCCTCTTCTCATATTTACAATTGAATTCACTCTTACTCACTGTGTAAATTTCCAGAAGCAGGCCATTTGTAAAGGGCACTTTGACAAGGCTGTAATTCCAGCCTGATCTGAGCACGCTGCCGTAATTAGTTGTAGGTTGGCCTTAGCTAAATTGAATATAATCCATCTTGCTTATTAGATGGTGGTGGGGAAGATTTGCACCCTGAAGAATCAGCAAGAAAGACATTAAATATAGACTAGCCGAGTATTTTCCCGGACAGCTGGGCACCCAGAGCAGGGCTGCGTGTTCCTTAGACACAGCTTTCCTGTGACGGCACAGAGGAAATAATTGGGACTGGGGGAGAGAACGCACTTAGAAGCTTTAAAAATAAATTTGGTTGGTTCCAAAGTGTTCCTTGTACAAATCAAACAGTAAAATGTGAGAGTGGAATACAGGGTAATTGACTCTTCAGGTACAGTGGAGTTTTCTCCAAGCACAGATGTATCTTAATACCTCCAGACTATCCTAGTCGCCCGGTGGCTTTCACAGCATTTGGGAACGTTGACTGTTTTAAGTGTCCTGAAGTGCTTCATATAAGATACTCTAGATCACAGTTACTTTTCAGGTGGTTTTTTTTTCTTTCATTTTTGCTTCTCAGTATTTTGCTCCTAGTGCTTTACAGGCACTAGGACTCATACTGTATATGGCTTTGTTCACTTGATATTTTGGCAGAAGTGTCCTTAACTATAGCACTATTGTGGCTGGCTACAGAGATGTCAGAATCAACCCAATAGTTAACAAGCTAAATGAATAGACTGTAATATTGAGTTTGTTTGTATATATACCAGCTGGAGAACGAATGTCAACTCATGGCTATAACAAGAAAATTCACAAGTTGGTGTTTTTTTTACTTTAAATAATTTTGAATCTTTCAATTACAGTTGACACACAGTATTATATTAGTTTTAGGTGTATAACCCAGTGATTAGACACTATATAACTTGCTAAGTGATCACTGATAATCTAGCACTCCTCTGACACTATACATAATGTTACAATATCATTGACTGTATTCCCTGTACTATAATTTACATCCCTGTGACTATCCTGTAACTACCGATTTGTACTTCTTAACCCCCTCACCCCCTCTCTCATCTCTTATGGCAGCCATCAAAATGTCTCTGTCTGTGAGTCTGTTTCTGTTCTGCTGTTCATTTATTTTGTTTTTTAGATTCCACATGTAAGTGAAATCATATGGTACTTGTCTTCCTCTGTCTGACTTATTTCACTCAGCACGATACCCCCTAAGTCCATCCATGTTGTTGCAGATGCAAGATTTCACTCTTTTTTATGGCTGAGTCATGTTCTATTGTATATGCACTGCTTCTTCATCCATTTTTCTGTTAATGGACACTTTTGTTTGTTTCATATCTTGGCTATTGTAAATACTGCTGCTGTGAACGTAGGGATGCCTATGTCTTTTCGATTTAGTGTTCTGGGTTTCTTCAGATAAATACCTAGAGGTGAAATTGCTGGGTCCCCCTTCTATGTCTCTTGTTATATAGCTTTTGTTTTAAAGTCTATTTTGTCTGGTACAAGTATTGCTACCCCAGCTTTTTTTATTTGTTTCTTTCCATTTTCATGAAATATCATTTACCGTCCCTTTACTTTCAGTCTGAGTGGGTCTTTCCATCTAAAGTGAGTTGGTTGTGGAGAGCATATTTAAGGAAGGGTCTTGTTTTCTCATCCATTTAACCTCCATATGTCTTTTGGTTGAAATACTTAATCCATTTGCTTTTAAAGTAATTGTCGATAGATTTGTATCTATTGCTATTTTATTATTCATTTTTAAACCCTTTTCTTCTTCTTCTTCTTAAAGAAGATCCTTTAACATTTCATGTAATCTAGTTTGGTGGTGATGAACTCCTTTAACCTTCTTTTGTCTGGGGCCTTGGTTGTGGGTCCTTGCTTTTCATCACTTTGAATATTTCTTGTTAATCCCTTCTGGCCTGCAAAGGTTCTGTTGAGAAATCAGTTGGAAGTCTTATGAGCGCTCCCTTGTAGATAACTGACTTCTTTTTGCTTGCTACTTTTAAGATTCTCTGTTTGCCTTTAACCTTTTGCATTTTAATTATGATATGTCTTGGTGTGGGCCTTTTTGGGTTCAACTTGTTTGGAACTGTCTTATGCTCCCTGAACTTATATGTCTATTTCTCTTACCAGGTTATGGAAGTTTTTTGTCATCACTTTTTTACATACGTTTTCAATTTCTTGCTCTCTTTCCCTTCCAGCACCCCTATCATGCAAATGTTGGTTCGCTTGAAGTTGTCCCAGAGGCTACTTATACTATCTTCATTTTAATGGATTCTTTTTCCTTGTTGCTGTTCTGATTGGGTGTTTTTTGCTTTCTTATCTTCCAAATCTTTGATTTGATCCTCTGCTTCATCTCCTCCACTGTTGATTTCTTGTAATGTATTCTTCATTTCAGATAATGTCTTCTTCATTTCTGACTTTTTTTTTATGTTTTCTACTTCCATTTTTATGTTTCCTATCTCTTTGTTGTTCTCATTCATTTCATCTACTCTTCTCCTAAATTCATCGAGCATCATTATCATCAGTGTTTTGAACTGTGTATCTGGTAGATCACTTGTCTCCATTTTATTTAGTTATTTTTCCGGATTTTTGTTCCATACTTTCATGTGGGACATGTTTCTTTGTCACCTCATTGTGGCCTTCTCCCTGTGTTTGTCTGTGTATTAGGCAGAGCTGCTACATCTCCTGGGTTTTGTAGAGTGGCCTTATGTAGTAGGTGTCCTGTAGGGTCCAGTGGCACCGCCTCCCTGATCACCTCGACTGGGCAGTCCAGACGCACCCCTGCGTGGACTGTGTACACACTCCTGTTGTAGCTGATCCTTGATTGCTGTTGGCACCTCAGTGGGAACTGAAGTTAGTCCTGCTCTGTGGGGTTGACCCCTGCAGATCCTCCACAGTGGTCACAGCCAGTCCTGCTAGCCAATCGGTCTGGGGGTAAATTCCTGCCGAGCCTGCTCCTTGTACTGTTGATTGCAGAGGTAGTTGGGTGTTGCTTCAACGTAGTCTGAAGCTGTCCACTGGGCTCGCTGGCTCTGGTGCCTCCTGGGAGATGCAGGCCAAGGACAGCCACCATCTGTGTCCTGCGCAGGGCCACCTGACATGAGCTACAAAGTCATCTGCAGGTGGCTGCTACTTGTGCTGGGCTTGGAGATGCCCAGGAGAGGCCAAGCTACATGAGATATTCCTCCTAATTTTTTAATTACCACATGTGGGTGTGAGACCAACCTTTTCCATGTCTCAACCCCTCCTAACAGTGGCTTCTTTATAATCTCGGTTGTAGGACTTCAGTTCAGTTACGTTTTAGGTGGTTCTACATGATGGTTGTTCTGTAGTTTAGTTGTAATTTTGATGTGGTGGTGGGATGATTTGTGTACCACATTTACGTACAGTGCCATCTTGACTGGAAGCCCCCCAGCTTGGTTTTAATGTCTACTTCTGTTCAGAAAATTAGTATTTGCTGTCTTTTACCTTTATTTTTGCTTCATAAACACATTGTAAATTTGTCAGAAATTTCACCCACAGCACAGGTTAATGCTGTTGAGGTCCAGACTTAGGAGCGTATGGCCCTTGTGGAGAGCAGATACATTGAAAAAACACAAAGTTTGGCTCTCTTCACTTTTCTTTTGCCACTGATGGGCTGCCTGTGATTACAGGCTCACTTACAGAGGGTGTGAAAATTCCACTGTTTGGCCCAGCTCATTCTTGGAAAAGCAACCTAAGATGTATGACAGTGACACCATTTTTGTATAAAAAGAAAAACAACAAAAAGAAAGAGCTACCTAGTTTTCATTTCTTGTTGGACTCCTTGCACATTTATTCTGCATCTCCCTTGCTTGTAGATAAAACCTAAGGAGATACATTGACCGTGTCTTATTTTCATCCCACCACGCCTGTCAGTCTCCAGGTGTGATAGAGACGCACAGCTAGTTGGACAGCAGTGCCCTGGCAGTGAGTGAAATTTACCTGCTTTATCGAATGTTGTCGAATCTGATCTCAAGCTGGCGGCACAACATAAAGCATAGCTTTCATTTTATTTTGTTCATCTTCTAGAGTAAGAATATGATTTTCTTTGCTTTCACTCTACAGCGTGCTGCCCCCATGCTGAGCCTCACATACCACACAGAAATATCCGTGTAAAGTGCTTATCAGTCTTCTGTTCTCACAGAATCCAATTCCAAGTTCTGGTTCCCAAAATTCATCATTACGATCATTTATTATGCCTTGGAACAACACTTTCCAGTGTGTTACTTCTAAATGCCCCGCTGTCAGGAGGTGGATTTCCCCGGGGATGGCTGATCACAACGGAACTGTCTTGTGTTTGTGCTTCTTTTATTTCAGGTTCACCTGACTTTTTAAACAGTCCTCAGTCTACCTTGCAGTAAAAACTCTTTTATTACTTTTCACATCCTTTTCCTACTTATTTAATTTAACTCTCAATGTCCCTATATGGATTTTGTTGAGGATTTTATGACAAAGGAAGACAAAAGGCCAGGGGCAATCGACCTGTTCAAAGTCTTATTGCTTCTCTGGCTAAAGATCAGATTTCTTGACTCCTGGATCAGTTTTCTAACTCTCACCTGATTGGTTCCTGAGCTTTCACTTGTGATTCATATGAACTCTATTTTTGACATCTTCTTTCAAACCACACCTCCTCCCCAACCTACCCACCAGGCATCTACACACACGTTTGCACAAGCATGTGTCTGTACATGTGAATTCTCCTTCCCCCTCACCCTTTCTTAAACCTTGACAATTTTAGCTCCTTATTCTGTCCCCAAATAGTCTTCACTTCTAGAACTGAGTGGAAATGAAGGCAGTTGGAGCAAAGAAAACAATTCTGGGGGGTGTGTGTGTGTGCGTGTGTGTGTGTGTGTGTGTGTGTAATCTCAGAAGTTTCCCAGGATGTCTTGCCTGAGTCACTAAAATGCTAACCCCATTTCTGCTTCCCTTGGATAACATAGATGCACTTTGGGCAGTTTGACTGTATTAGAGAAAAGGAGAACCTGGCTTCCGATTATGTCATTCCTAATTGCGATAGTATTTATAGCTAGCAACCCAAGAGAGTTTTCTTTTGAGAAACTTTCCCCAATGTTAATGATGCAGTTCACTAGGACAGCTACTCAGTCACTCCTACTCAATCATTAAGGAAGCGAAACATTGGCTTTTCATTTTTCATGTTGGTGATTTCCTTTCTATAGCCATGGTGTGATAAAGGGTGATTCATTTCTTCTATGACTGATGTGTGGACTGAGGAGCCCTTTGTACCAGATGTAGTCCCATCTTTGTACCAGATGGGATCGCTGATGCTCAGCTGTCTTTTTTGGCAATCAGTTCCCTGACATGTCAGTCCAACATGGTCGATGTGTAGAATAAGCCATGAGTTGGACTCCCTGTCTAAATAGGCCGTAAGTGCTATCTACCTGGACTAGGAAAAGCCTGGCATGGCCATATCTGAGTGACTTCAGCACATGTTACTCCATTCGTGGAAAGGATTTGTTCCAGAAAGTCAAAGGATTACTTCAACAGTGGGATATGAGCGTTCCAATTATGGGGTAGTCATGAAACCTTCTCCCCAGATTCAAGATACCTAATGAAGATTTAAAAAGGTGTCAGAGTGGAAAACACAAGTTCTGGAGCTAAAGAACCAGCGTAACATCTATAACTAACCTTTGTATCGTTCTGTATAAAATGTAGGTAGTAATGCCTGCCTTGTCATACACACACACGCGCGCGCGCGCACACACACACACACACACACACACACTTGCTGCCTGGTACATTGTGATGCCTGTTCTCATAGCTTCTTATGTTGTTGCTTCTCAATATGTATCAGGTTATATCTCTTTATGGAGAGCTTAGGATCAAAGCAGAGAACTGGATGGACTCTTATTCTCTGCCTATTACTGCCTATTCCTTTCTCATGACCAGATGACTCAGCTGCCGCAGACAGAATCTCTGTCCGCCCTGGATTATGTCATGAAACAGTGCACTCTGTTCATTGTTCTCTGGGCTTTCTGCTGACCTACCTGTTTGTTTGCACATGCCATTTTTATATCATCTCTCATTAATATCCTTTTGTAAAATCTCAGGCTCTTAGTTTACAAGACATTTACTCCAGTAAGCTCCTAGGTTGATTGCTTCTTGGTGTAGTGCATTAGAAAGAAGGGACATTGGCTTTCAACAACCTGCTGCCTCTAAGCCTCACGTCAGAGTGAGTTAATTCTGGAAAGCTCACTTGAGGCAGCAGGCCCCGTTATCGGTGTGTAGATTCTTTCGAGCACCTGTTACAGAAGATAATCTTCTCCCGCCCACAGGTCGCACCCAACTCTCACCATCACGGCCGCTTTGGCATGTCTGACCTGCATCTGGGCATCAGGTCACATTTGAGCTCGCATACCTTGTTCAGCTTCCTATTCCATGTTGTACACATTTGGCAGTTATTTCAGACAAAGCCTGCACTAAAGTTTGCCAACCATGAAGGAAGCCATTTCAAGAGTAAATGAGCTGAAAGAGGTGGACAGAGGAGGAAAGAGCATATTTAATGCAAAATTCTAACATAATTTAGTATTTTGTGATATGTTAATAATGTTGCCACATTATAAATATCATTGTTTATTAACAAATATTCTGCCAGAACCTCTTGGTATTACTTTGTCAGAGGCTAAAGATAGTGTGATAAACATAATAAAACTTCATTACATTCATTAATTTGGATTTCATTAATTAATATTGCCTCCTGTCTGGGCTGGAGGTGTTTGTTCATATCATCTGTCTAGTCGATGGCTAACTGCCAAGCTATGTAGCCAGAGGGGCGAACCCTAAGAGTTCAGGCTTAAAAATAAAAACAACAATAAGAGTTTTAAAAAAATTGTCATCAGGGACATCACGGCCACACACAGTGAGGGAGGCAGGTTTCATAGATCTCCCTGAAATGAGTTACTAAAAAAACAAACAACGACAGTAACTTTCAAGGGAGAATATCAGTACCTAGAGTTACTATGATTATATCCCCTGTTTTCAACAAAACATAGCAAGATATTAAAAGAAATAGTAAAATGTGCCCCATATTCAGGAAAAAAAGAAACAACCAGTCAATAGAAACTGCCATTAGAGGGGAGGGGAGGCGAGGGCAGGGGTGGGCAAAGTGGTGGCGGGCGGGGGAATTTATAATAGTGTAAACAATGAAAATAAAGTAAGAATAAAAAAAGAAACTGCCTCTTTGTGTCTTCAGATATTGGGTTTAGCAAACCAAGACTTCAAAGAAATTATATACATGTTCAAAGAACTAAATGATTAAATATAAGTCAAGAAACCATAAAAGCCCTAAAGGAAAACAAGGCAGAAAAATCTCAGATATTACACGGAGCAATATTTTCACCATTATGCCCCCTAGAGCAAGGGCTATAAAGGAAAGAATAAACAAATGGGACTACATCAAATTAAAAAGCTTCTGCACGGCTAAAGTAAAGATCAGCAAAATGAGAAGGGAACCAACCATATGGGAAAAACATTTGCCAGTGACACCTCGGAAAAGGGTTTGATCTCCAAAATATATAAAGAACTCACATGACTCCACTCCAGAAGACAAACAATCCAATTGAAAAATGGGCAAAGGACCTGAACAGACAATTCTCCAAGGAGGACATACACAGGGCCCAGAGACATATAGAGAATACTCAGCATCACTAGCCATCAGAGAGATACAAATTGAAACCACAATGAGATACCACTTCACACTGGGCAGAAGGGACGTCATTAACATATTGACAAACAACAAGTGCTGACGAGGATGTGGAGAAAAGGGAACCCTAGTGCACTGTTGGTTGAAATGCAGACTGGTACAGCCCCTGTGGAAACACACCATGGAATTTCCTCAAACTAAAAATGGACCTGCCTTTAGACCCAGTGATTCCACTGCTGGGATTATGCCCTAAGAATCCTGAAACATCAACTCAGAAGAGCTTATGCACCCCAATGTTCATAGCAGTGTTACAACAGCGAAGTGCTGGAAATAGCCGAAGTGCCCATCGGTAAATGAGTGGATCAAAAAACTGTGGTACATTTACAGAATGGAATACTATGCAGCAGAAAGAAAGATGGAACTTCTTCCCTTCGTGACAGCATAGATGGAACTGGAGAGTATTATGCTAAGTGAAATAAGTCAGGCAGTGAAAGATAAATACCATATAATCTCACCTATAAGTGAAACCTAATGAACAAAACAAACGAGCAAAATAGAACCAGAGACATGGAAATAAGGAACAAACTGACAGTGACCAGAGCAGAGTGGGGAGGAGGATAATGGGAGGAAAGAATGGGAAGAGTCTAGTGAAGGAACTTGTATAAAGGATCCATGGACATGGACAACAGGGTGGAGATTGACTATGGGAGGTTGGGGATGGGTGGAACAGGGGAGAGCAATGGGGGAAAAATTGGGACAATTAATTGAACAGGCCTGGCTGGTGTAGCTCAGTGGATTGAGCGTTGGCCTGTGAACCAAAGGGTTGCCAGTTCAATTCCCAGTCAGGGCACATGCCTGGGTTGCAGGCCAGGTCCCTGGTAAGGGGTGTGCGAGAGGCAACCACACATTGATGTTTCTCTCCCTCTCTTTTTCTCTCACCTCCTCTCTGTCTAAAAAAATAAAATAAATAAAATCTTTTTAAAAACTTTAAAAAACCTTAAAAAAATAATTGAACAAAAATAAAAATAAAGAAAAAAAGAGCTAAATGAAACTATGCTAAAGAATTAAAGAAGGGTATGACAGCAATGACTCAATAAATAGGGTACTAGAAATGATAACACAGAATTAAATAAAAATCCTGGAGTTCAGGAGTACAATAACAAATAGAAACTCACCAGAGGAGCTAAACAGCAGATTTAAGGTGACACAAAAAAATACAATTTGAAGATAGATCAATAGAAATAATCTAATCTGAAGAACAGAGAGAAAAATGATCAAAGAGAAGTGAACCGAGCAAAAACCAAAGTGAAAAATTTGAAAGCTGCAGGAGAAAATGACTAATGGGCTTATTGATACAATTAAGGTTGACTTCTCATCTGAAACAGTGGAGGCCGGGAAACAATGGAATGACCCATTTAAAGTGCTAAAATTGAAAACAAAACCAAAATTCTGTATTCATAAAAACTATCCTTCATAAATGAAAGTAAAATATAGACATTCCAGGCAAAGACTGGTGTAGTCGGTTGCTAGCAGGCATTCTTTACAAGACGTACTAAATGAAGTCCTTTAGAATGAAAGGAAATAGCGTTAGATTTAACTGGCATTCCCAGAAAGAAATGAAGAGCATCAGAAATGGTAAATATGTGGGTTAGTAAAAATGATTTTTAAATATATCTTTTTATTATTTTTCTCCTAACTTCCTTATAAGACAAAACTGTATAAGTCAATCATTACAATAATGTATTGTTGAGTATATAATATACATAGATGTGAAATCTATGACAATAATAGAATAAATTCTTTTAAAAATCGAAGAGGGAACACATTAAAACTTTATGAGACCAGTGGCATTAGTCTCACTAGATGGGAGGCAGACAACCCGTTTAACTTTCTTTTGAGACATTTGGCAGTCAATGGAAGGAGAGAGATGAGACAAAACTCATGGTTGTTGCAAGACTGTAGAAAGAATTTGTTACAGAGTTTTGTTTTGTTTTTTTAATTTTTAAAAGGTTTTTGGCTGAAATTTTCCTGTTGCTTGAAGAACCATCGAGACTCACAAGTGCTGTGAAGGTGGCGCGGGCCTCCTTTGGCTTCTACGCATGCTTGCCCCGCAGACAGAGAACTTGGCCAATGAAGCAAACAAAGTTTCATTGTGCTCTGTAACTGAAATGATTGTTACCCTGATAATTTTCTACTGCAGTGAGAAAAGAATTTTTAAATCAATTTCTCATTCTTACTGCCTCTTACAATGACTTTCTACATCAGAAAATAAACTAGCTTGCCAATTTTGACAGCTTCTTTGTTAAAAGCAGGGCTTTATCTTTTCTTTTCTCTCGGTGTATAAATAAGCCTTTTTAGCAGTTACCTTAGGGCAACGGAAAATTATTAAGGCGATGGAGAGGTTTCCAGATGAGGACCGACAAAAAAGATTAAAACTCCTTAGTCTGAAATTACAAAGGTGGAGCAGGACAGAACTGGCATCTAAATTCAATCTGGTCTGCAAGTCCCAGGCACCAAAAATGGGAGGCAGCCTTCTACATGATAATATCCAACTCTCTGGGTCTCTGCTAATATTAGGAGACACTGGTATAAAAAAAAAAGCCTCACAATCTATCAAGCACTATTCAAAGGCATGATGTTATTATTAGAACTTAGTGGGTGGTGTTTTGGGAGAAATAATAGGAAAAAACCCTGCTTTATAGTTGGATAGGGAGCACGAACCAAGGCATAAATAGGACTTAGAATACCTACGTAAGATCCCAGGCGCCTGCACCTGATTGGATTTGTAAGGACCAGTGGGTCTTTCCGGTACCTTCCCTTGACCCTGCAGGTGAACTACCACATGCTTCTGATCACATCCACTTGCTAAAGATCCGACCAGTAATGGGCTGAATAGACACCAACCTACTACTTCTCTCAGTATATAGAGCATTTTTAAAGCTACTTTAAGTTCTAAAATAACATATACTAGAAAAGAAATATAAAAACATATAAAATTTAGCAACTCACTTTTCAGAAGAAAAAATATCCCAATTCATAGAGTTTCCTGATTTCTATGGTATAAATGCTTTCTCCGTAGCAGATCTCAGGGTGCCACCTGAGACACTGAGCGTCATTGGGAAGACACACGGCAGCACGTCATTGTGTGATGTTTTCTCCACCCAACACAATAGACGGAAGAATTCTAACAGCATGGGTAAAAGTAAAGTGGAGTAAAATAGAAAGTAACGTGTTTTGACTACGTGTTGCTTTGATTTTAATATAATTTATTTAGTTTTAAGTTAATGTAACTTTATTTGAATAGTGGCTGTGTTTAACAACCAGCTCTCAAAATTCCTGAAAATTTAACAAATTGCTCACTTGAGCTGGTGTGAGCTAGTTCAAGGACACAACGCTCTGACTAACTTATGGGTCACAGAAGAACTAATGATGGGGCTCAGAAAGTATTTAGACCTATAAGAGGATGAAAATGCTACAGATCAAAACTTGCAGGATGCAGTTAAGATATAGATGGCAATTTAAAATATTATCTGCTTCTATTAGTAAAGGAGAAAGATTTAAAAGTGAGATAAGCACTTAAGATAGTATTGTAAACAACAGAATAAATCTTTAAACAGCAGCAGGAAGATTAATAAAGATGAAAGCAGAAGTATTAAAAAATACAAAGGCAAGATCATCAATGTCAAAAGCTGGTTCTTTGAAGAGGCTCCCAAAATTGACAAAACTTTGCTGAGATTAATCCAGAAATAAGAGAAGGCAAAAACAAAAGCAAAAGTCAGTCATGTCCATAGATATAGTAGAGATGTAGAGAAGAGTACAAGAAAATTAAGGGCTTATAGCAAGACACTTGAAGGATTGGTAAAGTAGGAATAAAGGTACGAAGGAACTGGGTGGGCTTTGTGGCCGGAGATGGGTGGGGCAGAGCAACTCTGTGAAGTGACAACTCCTCAGATACGGCCCTGGAGTGGGTACTGAGGAAGGGAGGAGATAAAGAGGCGAGGGGGAGACAAGGCAACGGTGTGTGGCAGAGAGCTGATTTCCTTTGAGAGGGTGCAGGAGAAGTGGCCAGAGTTCAGTTAGGGAATCTCTGATTGCACTGCGTTGTTTCGCCTTTTTCCTTGAAAAGCCTAACTCTTTCTGTATCTAATAACTAGTCCCCAGTGACAATAATACTTTGATATTTTAATAAAATTACACCATTACAGAGAAAGCATAATTTACTAGATTTTATCCCATTACGAATATGTTTTTCTATGCCTGAGGAAACCTTATCCCATTAACTCCTAAAACCGTGACTGGCAGAATATCTGGGGAGAAACTGCTTCTGCCAGGCAGCTTAAACCAACAGGCTACTAGCAGATGTCACAGCAACCCTGCCCTGTTACACAAATTACATGTGTAGCAGATTCCAATGTTCTTAAAGCGTTGAGAACATTCTCTTAGACATACATTAGCCAACGTGTCTCCAGTTCTCTTTTTCCACCGGATCCTATGCTTTACAAACCCCAGTATCTGTATTTTCCTTTGTATGTTTTTCCAGTTTTCCCAGATGCACACATACTTCTGCTTCTCCCCCTTTTCACATTGCCCCTCGTGGGGGTTTTGTACCCCGGGCCCTCGAGTGTGCTCTTTGAGCCTGTGTAGATTATCACTGAATGTTTAGGCTGAGGCTCTCTGGGAAAACGTCTCTCCCCCTCCCTCCTTTTCATTAAGAATAGTTCTTTATCCACATAATGAATTTATGTCCTTGATAGCAGTTTACACATTCAAATGTTATCTTGTGAAACCTTTTTTTTTGACTTGTTTTTCTCTCTCCCACTAGAAGGTAAGTTCCATGAAGACAGAACCTGTCTTACTGGCACAGTGCCACATGGTGCCTGGCAAATGGGAACCACTCAACAATAAGCAGATCTCTCAAACTAGTGTTTGTCAGATGTTCCTTTGTCCTTTTTGAAATGAGGGGAAAGTACCCGCTTCATGGAGTTATTGTAAAGATAAAACAAGGTGATGCATGTACAGCACTCAGCACAGTATTTGGTGCGCCAGTTATTAGTATTCATCAGTGGCAGCTGGTATGAGGAGCTGGACACGTTCAGGTGCCCTGGTTCAAGGCCTGCCCTTGAGAGCAATGGACTGAAAAGCAAGGAAATCAGCTGTCAGCTTCCCACTTGCCCTCCTCCTGCTGAGCGGTAGGTGGCGCTCTGGAGAAAGCCCTACAAGAGGTTCTGTACCTGGAGCTAGCGGTACACACCCAAGGGGAAGAAACTTGCCTACCACTTACATGTCTGTTTTTTGTTCTTGTTCTACTGTGTCTGTATGGTTTGATTATCTTTTCCTCACTGACCTCTGTTTTCAGATTAGTGTATTTGATTAAAGCAGGCCTCACCATTCTTCCTTTTAAAAAGCCTCTCCATACCTCCCTGTGCCTAGCCAATTGCTTCATAGAATCTTTATATAATCTTATCTCATAATGCCGTTGCTAAGGCCTGTAATTGGACGAGTGGCTCTGTGCACAGAATATAATTACTTTTGCAGCAGCTTGGAACGTGCCAAAATAATGACCAGATGAAAAATTATAGTGGGCGATACGGCTAATTGTGGCAGAGAGCACTGATCCTGTCATTACTAGAATCAACAGCAGCCACCTGGGCCATCTGCTGGTGCGCCCCGCTCATTGGCTGGGTTCTCTTCCTACCACTTACTCGGCTGGCATTTGTGAATTCTCGTCGTGAGCAGAGTGCCCTAGGAGATGCCGAGGGAAGTGGAAAACTAGCGTGAGGCATCATGGGCCTCGCCCTTGATCTGGCTATCGTGTTTGGAGAGAGCATATATTGGGATGTCATAAGAGGGGACAGTGTGAAAGACAAGGATATTTGAGTTACTTAATAAAGCTAAAGAGTTATCTATTTAGACTGTGGTCGCTTAGGGAAAACTCGAGAAGGTGAGCCTCGAGCTTGACCTCGAGGAAATTGGTCAGATTTGGGCTGTCAGGGTTAACACATCAGAAGGGAACTTGCAACGCCAAAGCTGAGGAATCAGCAAGTCCTGCATGGGGGTCTCCCAGGAGACATGATGCTGGACATCGGGACCGTGATGGCTTGTCATGGCATGCGAGTTTGCAGAGGAGACAAGGGCCCGCTGACTCCCGTTTGCATTAAGCTTGGTCAGTTTTGAATGGCACTGGAAGACTGCAGGGAATTCATGATGTCTTCTTCTTTTAACCTCTCTTTAAGTGTAAAGATCACATAAAAACATTAAGGAAAATTATAAGAGAAGAAAATAGTTTACTCAGACTCTACCCAGGGATCAGCAAACAGGTCAGATCTAACTCACTACCTGTTTCTGTGTGACCTGTGAGCTCAGAATGGTTTCTAAGGTCCGACAGAAGTAGGCTTGCTTGAGTGTGGTTGGTAGGGTGCGTGAATGTCTAACATGAGATGGACAGCAATTTGAACGTTTCACCGAAAATGTCATATGGTGTGCTTGGGTGTGATATTGTTATGTTGCAGAATTACATGCTTATGATTTTGTAATTTAAAAAGGGGGCATTTTTTGTGGGGGGCTGTATTTTGAAATGATTGAAGAAAGTCAGACGAGAAGAATGACCCTTCGTGACCTCTGAAAACAATATGAAATTCAGATTTCAGCGTCTGTACACACAGTTTTATTGGAACACACACATGCTTATTTGTGCATGTGCTGTCTGTGGCTGCTTCGGGCCACAACGAACAGGGCTCAGTAGTTGTGACAGATTGCATGACCCGCAAAACCGGCAATATTCACCTTGTGGCTCTTTATAGAAAAAGTTGGTTGGCCCCTGCCCTGACCGGATGATTTTTCGTTTCTGCCTACTTCCTTCTAGCCTTTATCTAAATGTACACATGATTTACAAAGCTGTACACATATCTGTACAGCCCCCCCCTTATCCGCGATTTCACTTTCCATGGTTTCAGTTACATGGGGTTTGAAAATATTAACTGAAAATATTCAGAAATAAACAATTTGTAAATTTTACATTGTATACGGTCCTGAGTAATGTGATGAAACCTCTCACCGTCCTGCTGTGTCCGTTCTGGGACCCGAATCATCCCTTTGTTCAGCATATCCACGCTATGGATGCCACTCCCCCATAATGGCTACGTCACTTAGTAGCCATTGAGGGAGGGAGACCACATTTATATAGCTTCTTATTACAGTATATTGTTATAATTGTTCTATATTATTACTGTTGTGAATTTCTTACTGTTCCTCATTTATAAATTAAACTTTATCATAGGTACGTATGTGTAGGAAAAAATGTAGTACGCACACAGGTCTTAGTGCTCCCCACAGGTTTAGACGTCCATGGGGCGTCTTGGAAGAGGTTCTCCTCAGAAAAGGGGGACTAATATATGTGGCTCTTCTCGCTTTGTGTCGTCAACATTTTCCTGTAAGAGCCACCATAATTGTCATTTGAGTGAAGTTTTATTTGTGTAGCATTTTAAAATGTAGAAAAAAATACCTATATACATTGTCTTGTTTTATGGTCACAAACAACCCACACGATGAGGGGGATGGTCCCGTTTCACAGAACTGCCACAGTGAGTGAGTGATGTGCCCGAGATCACACAGAGGGTAAGCGAGCAAAGCCGGGATTTCTGGCCCCAAATCCCTTATTCATTTTACTGTACAATATCATTTACTGACAATTATATCACTTTCCCCAAGCTAATATGAATTATTTTTAATTAACAATCCTTTAATAATTAGATACGTAGGTTGTTCCCAGTTCTTTCCTTTTACCAGGAGTAAAAGGAGTACTTTTTCATTGAGTAGTGTCTCAGTGAACATATTTTTCACTTGATTTGCCTATTTACTTTAAGGAGAAAAATTTAGATTTGATTTAACATTTGAGTTTCAGTGGAGAGCCCCAATAATATGAATGGGGTAGAGTCTGAGCTGTAAGTTGGGGGATAACAGGTGGTCTCACCCTTCAGAAGCTGCCTCCTCAACCGTTTAGTAGTTATATGTAGCGTTCCTGTCAGTACCAGGCATGGGGCCAGGTGGCGTCAGGGGGTTTGGTGTTGAAACTGAGGGAGGCCCTGCCCTCATGAAGCTAATGGTTATTGATATATGGGATGGCAGGGGGACAGGTCAGCTGGCTGTGACACTATACACGATGGGGATGCCTGCTGGGTGCCTGGGAGCAGGCCACCTTGGCTGGGAGCTCAGAGAAGAGTCTTCAAGTGAAGGATAAGTAGGGAGGTGGCCAGGTCAAAAAAGGGGACAAGGAAAGTGGGAGGAGACATCAGTTCAGGCAGGGAAGCCAATCCAGTAAGACAGACCTGCATGGCTGAGAAATTCGGGTTGTTCAGTGTGTCTGAGCGCAGGTGTGTGGGAAGGTGGGGAGAGAGAAGGCAGGCGGAGCAGGTAGGGCCATCGCAAGGGCCTGCGGACCGCCCTGAGGAGCAGGGACTGTCTCAGGAGGCACCGAAGAGCCGAGCAGGAGGGGCGTGCACTCAGCACTGCCTGCTAGAATAAGGAAGTCACCGCATGCGGAATAAATTCTACGGGGTAAGCTTGGGGGCTGGGGGCAGTTAGGGCAGCTCGTGTGGCAGTCCAGGTGGGAGACAACCATGTCAGTGTGGGTGAGAAAGTTGGACTTGTTCCAGAAATAAACGGAGAACTGCATGATTGCCTATATGTGGGGGAAGAGAGAGAAGGAGGAAGCAAACCACAGATGACGTCGGGGTTTCTGGAATGGGTGTTCTTTTGTCTTTTAGATTTTGTTCCATTAATGTCCAATAGAAGGGTTATTGGGACAAAGGATATGAACCATTGAAGACTCTTGATATGCTCTGGAGGTAGTGCATTTTCCAAGAGGCAGTCAGTTTACAATACCAAGAAGTGGGGTTTCGAGCAGGGAGTAATTTGATAAAAAGTGTAAAGTGATAGCAACATGCAGGTCGGGTTTGGCCAGGGAGCCCTGGCTGGATGGCTGTTACAGGAATCCAGGCTGAGGCATTAGCTGGAGCCTCTCGTGCTCCTCCGCGTGGCTGATCACTGGCCTGTTCATTCATCCAGGAGTCAATTACGGAGCGCCGGCTCTGTGCTAGGACTGCACTGGATGCCTCAGGGACAGGCAGAGGCGAAAGAAACGGGCCCTCTTGCTTAGAAAGATTTTGTATATGCAGTAGGAGAGCAAGATAAACAGCCAAAACTTTGGTAAAAGGTAGGGCGTGATGAATGTAAAAATAATGTTACAAAATGCTGTGGGAATTCAATGAGAAGAGATTAATTATAGGGGATGGGTGGGGCAGAGGAAGAGGTTGATTCAGACCAAGCTTCTTTGCAGAGAGGTTGAGCTGGTTTTTACTGCAAGTGGGTGGAAGCTTGCGGCAGCTGGGTGGGAAGAGTCTAGGTGGAGAATGAAACATATATCTGGGGACTCGAAGCCCCTTGTTCATTGTGAGATTCGTCCTTGGGGCTGAAGTTGCTGCTCCAGGGAAGACAGCACAGTGTATTTCTGCCTCTGAAGCTGGAAGAGTAATCCAGGAGTTTCTGACACCATGAGTGTCTCAGTGATTGTCTGCCTCGCAGACCAGTGCCCTAGTTTCGGTGGCAGAATGAGGCAAATGGAACAGGATTTCCGATTCTGAAACATGGTTTTTACCCCTAGACTTCCACTGGGGAGGGGCAGGGCACCTTGTCCCCCTGAGGCAGGTGTGTGTGCTTCCAGGGCACCAGGCCAGATCTGGCACCCCGGGCTGTTTTCTCGCCAAATGCTCCTTAATCCTTCCCACCAACTCCCCTGCCACCCCCTGCAAAGTACAAGCTGTGCCTTGGGCCACCAGGACCTGCTCCTGGACCAGAGGGAGATAATAAAGTCTGACCCTCCTGGTGCGATTCCTCTAAGACATTTTCAGTTATTTTATGAAAACCAAAGAATAACATTTGTGGAAAAGTTCTGTAAACTGTTAAGTGCTGGTGGATGCATGGCACTCATTTATTCAGCGTAACGTTGTTGAGAGCCTGCCACCATGTTCTAAGTGCTGAGGATACAGCTGGGCCCCTCAGTTTTACATTTTAGGATGAGGGACCATCAAGAAAGAAATGAAAAACCTATAGCATGTTCAATGTAAAGCCTATAAATGCTGTGGAGAAAATGAAACAGGGAAGTGGGAGCAGGGTGTATTGGGCTGGAGGTCGTGACTGTGAATGGGGCACAGAGGGAGGCCTTGTTTGAGAAGCTTACATTTGAGAAAGAACCCCAAGGAGGTGAGTAAGTGAGGGATATCGGTGTACAAATGTTCCAGGCAGAGAAAAAGCAAGTGCAAAGGCCCTGAGGTGGAGCCTGCCTGCCATGTTTGCCAGGAGAGAGGGAGTGCAGGCAGCAGTAGGAAACGAGGTTGGAGACATCCTGAAGTAGGAGAGAGAGAGCAGTGCAGATATACGCGCCCCTTGGACCACCGAAGGCTTCAGCTTTTACCCTGAGAGAAGCCATCGGAAGGTTCATTATTTTAACTATTGCTTTCAGGTCCCTGCTCTGGCTTCCTAGCCACCCTGACGCGGACGGTCTGGTTTGAATCCGGCTGCGGCAAATCACTTGTAACTTAGGAAAAGTTACTTAACCTTTCTGTGCCTCTGTTTCCTTCTCCGCCAAATGGAGATAATAGCGATTCCCATCTTACAGGAGTTATGAGAATGGAATGAGGTCATACTTGTAACAGGCAGTGCCTGGCACATGGTAAACACTGTGTAAGCGTTTGTTAAAAACAGAATTTTTAAAAACTACTACAGTCTGCAGGCTCAAGCCAATATCCAGTGTTCATAGCAGCATTATTCACAATAGTCCAAAGGCGGAAACATCTCTAGTGTGTATCAGGAGATGACATGTACATACAATGGGATATTATTTGTCTAAAAAAAGGAATGAAACCCTGACACAGCTAAAACATGGATGAGTCCTGAAAACATTATGCTAAATGAAAAAAGCCAGACAGACACAAAAGAACAAATATTGTATGATTCCACTTCTATGAAGAGTAGTTAAATTTGTAGAGACAGAAGTAGTTTAGAGGTTACCAGGGCTGGGGGGTGGGGAATGGGGAATCGCTGTGCCGGGGATCAGTGAGTCCTTTCTGCACCTTTGTTTCCTTATTGACAAGATCAGGGGTGTGGGCTCCATGGTCCCTGGGGTCCCCTTCTGATCCAGGGTTCTATGATCCCAGGACTCTTGTGCCAAACCCTATGTCCTCAGCCCTCCATTTAGATCTGGGCCATTTACTGGTCCCTCCTCTTGGCAACTTCCTTTGACCATCTGCTTTCTGGTCTGCAGATAGGGAATTGTATCCTAGTATCACCAGGAAGGGATTTAAATTAATGTCTGTAAATGCATCATGGCTTTACAAAGCATTTCTAAATAGTACCACGGCACCAGCACTCACTTGTAGAGCTTTTGATTTTAACTTTCCAAAAGATGTCCCTATGAATTATTTTTCTGCAGCCTCATTATTGTTCTTTGAACCAGGTGTGTTGGCAGAGTGGCTCCTGCTTGGCCACTGGCCTTTGGGGCCAGTTCCTTCCTCAATCTGGGCATCAGTGGCCTTGCCTAGGGTGGAGCTGGGAATCTGGGGAGTCTTTTATGCCCATTTTGTTTCACTTCTGAAGTGAAGTGATTTAATAAAGAACAGAAGCCAGCTTCCTGTGTCTGGGCCTTGTCAGTGTGGGAAGCCCGTGTCTATAGATTCCCCGTGGACTATGCACGAGGTGCTGCCCTGGGTGGTCCTAGGATACCATCTTACTTGTCTGCAGGTCACGATCCAAATCTAAGCTTTTTTGTGGCAATAGTTTTTACACAGGAAGGAGTGTTATCTGTTTATCCTACCACTGCTTTTGTTTTTTCCTTTTTCATTCTGCATGCTGTAGATGAACACGGCCTACTAGCTTCTTGAAGAAACAGTGGGACTCCTCAGTCTCTCCTCCTACAGTCAGCTGGGCTTTGGGGGGACGGAGTGAATGAGGGAACACAGTAGGCTGCTTTGTGTCTTTGGAACAGCCGCAGAAGAACTCAATCTCATTGTTCGTTTTTAAAAATCTGATTGCAATCAGCACACAACTCATCATGCTTCGTGGCTGCTTGTCCACCGGTTAATTCATTAAAAATCCATACATTCACATAAAATGGGGAGAATTATACTGTATATCCTATAGGGCAGTTATAAGAATTAAGTGCATCAATGCATGTAAGACTAAGTTAGGACTGTAATAAACTTCTAAGTGGCATGTTTGTTATTTTAGTAATTTCTAATTTCTGTAGTCAAAGAAGTGCTAGACCTTTTAAAGCGAGTCTAGAAATACAAACCCCGAGGGGTAAATTGTGCGTCATTAGTTTTCTTAATTTCAGGTGTCCCTGGCCTTTCACGTCCTTCTCAGGTGCGGTTGACTTTCTCCCACCCCGGGGCCTGGGTGTCCAGAAGCACGGGTGAGGCTTCTGTCTGCCCTCCGTCGGCTTACACAGCTGTTTTGGTCAAAAACCCTTATTTGCTTGTGGACGAATTTTCACAAAGAGGGCATTTCCTCCTTTTTATTCATACTCACCTAGAGGTGACTTCTTTGACATTTCATATCCTTTCTTTCCTTTCCCCTGAGGGCAAATAACCTCTCCCCCTTGGTCGGTCTATTTGTATGTCTGTCTCTTTTTCTCTGTCTCCTTCTCCCGTTTGGCTGGGGGGCAAGGTGACTACCTCTCATGTAACAACCAATACGTTTGTGAGCGTTGACCCTGTGTCAGTGTGTCCTCTCCACTTCACAGAAGAAACGAGGCCCACAGCGGTCACCAGGGTCCCAGAGCAATTGCAGTGAGCCAGAGGCCGACCCTGGCTCCAGCCGGACAATTTCTTCTCTCTATGGCTCCCCCAGTCCCCAAAGTTGTAGTTCCTGATTATTTTAGCCACGCGCAATGGTGACTCTCCTTACTTACTTCTGCCTTCTTCCAGAAAGTTTAGAACTACATCTACCCGAAGCCTCTTAAAGGTGCCATCGTTGTGCCTTGGGACATTCCTACAGGGACTTATCCTCAGAGGACAGATGGCAGGGGAGTGGAGCTCTGTGTACGATGGATGCTACCCGGAATGGAAGAGTCTAGAATGATTAGTGGTCTCATCACCACTCACTGCTGAGGCTGCAAGGAAAATAGCCCCAAGGGCTTTAGAGCTGCCTGTGAAGATGGGACAGAGTTAGACCGTGAGCAGCGTTAAAGATGATGCATTGACCCTCCTTCTACCTGAAAGGGGGCCCTTGTTGTCTTAAATGTAGGAATCTGTGAGGTTATGCCCTTGCTTCCTTTCTGAGAGTGTTCTCTTTCTCCCTGTCTGATTCTCCCCGCCCCCTTCTGCATGCCCCATGTGTCCGTCCAGTAGCCCAGGCACCTGCAAGTGTCCCAGGGCTAAACACACCCCACGGCCTGCTCCAGGGGCCCTGTGACCCCTCAAAAGTGTTCCCAGTGGTTTGCCCAGCTCTTGTCCTTGCAGGTGAGCTTGTCCTGAGCGTGGCAAAACTTCTTACCTTCCCCATGTCTCCCAGACACAACCAGGTGTCTGCCTTTTGCTCTGCCAGCCTCGTCAGATTCTGGGGAACCTTTCACACATCCAAACCAGCCGCGTGAGCCTCCCCGCTCACCAGCCCCGGGGAGGCCTCGAGGCCATAACGTAAGTTCCTGGGACTTGTCAGGAGGCTGCCCTTGCAGGGCCTTCTTTATAGCTTCTGGGGGCATCTCTCTTTTTAGTTGAAGCTTGGTTTTGGGTGATGATGAGACTGAAGTGGATTATGTTTGGGGAAGGAGGAAGTGTGTCTTTTAAAGGCAAGCTAGACTGTGTAGGGAATGACTGGCATCTGTCTTGTCCATTAAATAGAGAATGTGATCACATGTGTTCGGGAGACTCCAGTTGTGTTCTCAGATGTCACTACTTGAGGTGATGCTTTTATAAGGTCAGCACTGGTTTGTATCCAGGGCTCTGGCCGGGCATTGATAAGTGGGCCAATGCCCTCGTCAGGCGCCAGTGCCGAAGGCAAAAGCCATTGGGGTTCTCACCTGGACCAGACCCTGACATGCTGTTGACTCAAGAATTTAAATCAAATTAGCCTAAAGCAAATTAAGGGCAAGGCTAATTCTGCATCAGTGTCAGAGCTGCAGGCACAAGACAACTTTATTGCTTCCTTCAGTCTGATGTTTGGTCCTGGCTAGGCTACTCGAGTTCCTTTTGCTGCCCTGGACGGAGAAAACCTGGTAGGATTCTGAGAAAGACAGAGACACAGCTTGACAAAACCAGATTCTCTCTTCTGCATCCTTTGGTTTTTATTTGGCCAATGTAAAATTTCACTTTTCAGCACCTCTAGAAAGCAAAAGAGCCTGATGGTATATTCTCACAACTGAAGGCACAGCTTATGTCATGGCTGGAATTGTAAACAAAAAGAAAGTGGGTGGTTTTAAGCAATATTTCTAAACTTCCTTCAATGATCGCTTTCTACTGAGACTGCAGATGTGCCTTTTGGATACATCATTGGACATAACAAATGCCCTTCTACTCGGTAACCACATCCTGCCCTTGAATATGGTCAACAGACCTGTGAAATGAACGAGAGAAATATTCCCTCTATGCACAGCCAGAGGACTTGTGCTAAGTCAGTGTTTAGGGTGGCAGCTCACTTGTGTTTGCTGCTGGATTGCAGTTCCCTGCAGGCTATGTTTTTTTCTGTGGCCTGGTTGTAGGTAAAGTGAGGGCGGGAGGCTGCATCTTCCTTGTTTTTCTATCCCCATAGCTCTTGGCTATGTGTTCCTGTACTAGGTTTTCAGGAAATGATTGCTGAATTGAATTACACAAGCCTAAAGTAAAATCTTGGAGCAATAGCATGGCGGCCAATTATATTTAAGCTTCTGTGAGTAACTTCCAGTAAGATCTGGTTTGCCAGTTTATTCTATTATGCAGTTGATGAAACATTTATTCTTGAAGTCACCTCTGTTTTAAAGACAACAACAACAACAAAAAACAAGCTCTGTTAACAAAATAGTACATTCTTATAACAGACTACTGGATTTCCTATTGTCACAACGTCTCCTTGTGAGTAAGTCTCAGAGGGAAGCACGGGAAGAATGGAGGAGGACACAGGAGAGGAGTCATGTGAAGCTGAAAGCAATCAAAAAAAAGTTTACCTGCAGAATTTGCTGTGGACACCGTAGCGTCACCACACAGGCCTGGGGGAACTATTCAAGGGCCTGAAAGATTGAGTAGGTCTTTTCAATAACACATTGTCACCAATCTGTGACAGTGTCATTTCCATGCCTATGGCAGAAAAAAAATTGAGCAGAAAATTGTTGAATCTGGCTAACGAAGAAGGCAAGGTATAGCCCAAGTTAATGGCATGATTTATTTAGTCGGGATGAATAGGTAAAACTCAGTAGTTCACACAGAAATGATTGTGATCATTACCAAACGTCCATTTCAGTTTGGACTGCATCAATATCACCATAACTTAGGTTGCTGAGATTTCAGAAGGCTTCCTTCCAGCATGTCGTTGGCCCTCAGTAATGCATGGGCGCACCAGCACAGGCCCTTGCCATCCCTTCCTCAGATTGACTCAACTGGAAATTCTTAGTTCTTCAGAATTTTAAGGTTGTTATAGAGAACTCTCTGCAGCCACTTGGAATGTGAGGTAGGTTTTCTGATGTAAGAAGTCCCTGGGAAAATGCGCTTCACTACCATAGGGTGCTATTGTCTTTTTTATACTAAAATTTAAAAGAAAACAAACCCACAAACTTTAGACTATTCTGCTTTATTTATTGCATATACTGAACTTGAGGCAAATAAGGAAAGAAAAACAAATTAATGGCTTGAAATGCTTTTAAACAGCTGGAATTCCAGCAGTTGGTGCAATAAGAGAGAACTTATATAAGACTGTATGATAGAATATCAGTGTGAACACAGATAAATAACAAAATGAGGAAGTGTGTGTCTTATATTGCTCCAAAGGCTCCTTAAAGTGAGAAAAAAAA